>DWPT01000610.1:0-22713 GCA_018251895.1 Agathymus mariae mariae
ACATTATGGATCTACAAGTGATCTAACAAAATTTTAATAACTTTTTGAGATTTGTCAGTTAAAAGTCTAGTGTAACCATCAAAATTTAAAATCGTCCACCAAAATCAACACTCCGTAACAAAATTTAAAATCAGTACCACTGGAATTACTTTATCTCACAGATATTACTTTATCTCTCATGAATCATCTATATGTTTACTAAGAACTGTAAAGAGGCCAAATCTGTATATTAAATACTTTTTGGCAATGTAACATAGACTTTGTACTTTTAATACATTTTGATATCTAAACTGTGTGTCGTGTCATGTACTATGTCATAGCCGAGGGGCATTTTGTATTTACATCGAATATATTTTGAATTACATATTGCATGCAGAAATTATGCTTGTAACTGCCACAGCCTTAAAGGGCTAATAAACTGACATAGTGCAGTAATGATAGATGCACGTTGAATTTATTTCAAAACGTTATGTAAAGCAATTTATACCAAGGCAATGAGAGATCTGGATATGATTTCAAGCTTTTTTTTATTGCGGTAGAAAACTTGCAGCAATTTAGCCCTTGTGCTAAAAGCTAGCCTTTACCCCGAGCTCTGGTTTTCATCCCTTACCCTCCGATCTTACTAGCAACTAGTGTCTTTAGACATGACCCTGAACCATGCTTAATACCTCAGGCGTAAGAGATATATGAGTATTACTAGTCAGTGAGGAAGAAACAACGAGATACTGGATTAGTGAGAGTTACTAGGAAATTTAGGTAGATACTAAGGTAACATACATATTCAATTGATATTTCTACATCTTGAAAACTTTCATAGATAAAACGAGTGATACAGGTACCATCGGAGATCACTGGAGCATGTAAAACCAAATTTTGCGTCTACGATGCCGGTGCTAACATTCTTAACCTACCAACTTATGTGCCACTATCCGTGTATAATTAACCGTGAATTATTTCAAGTGTTTCGCTCGTAATCCAGATAAACAGTTCACCATTTCCAAGGGAAGTGAGGTTCTCGAAATTAAGAAGATTCGTGTGCGATCCTTGCCGTTGATGGAAATGAAAATATACTTATTTACCGGAGTAATAGAGATGTCATCTGCTGATGGAAAATTCTACTGTTTGTTTTCGGATCGTGGATATTTCTGATGTCTCATACGTGTATGGCATTTATGTGTGTGATTTTTTTATGTAAGTAGTCGAGCAACCAGCAGCAGGTTCATCTGGTCACCGTCACCCCTCGACATAACATTAAATGCATCACCGACTTGATGCCGTCCGAAAAGGAAACGGCGGACTCGACAGAAACACATATGAAACATCGTTATTGTATACTGACATCTGTCTGGTTTTGATTACTGAGTAAATGTAGTCTTAGATAAAAAGTAAGCATTAAAATATTAAATTTCAAACATACATTGGGATGAAATGCGAATGGTGTTAATAAGGAATTGAATACACACATTTTTAAATTAAAACCGTAATTACAAGTTCTAATAACTTAAAATTAACAAGAAAACGAAACTACCAAAACGATTTAAGTACAAAGATTGTAATCCAATTTAAAAACAGATTTTTATATTATACCTTTTAATTTTATGTAACAATTCACTTTATTTAATGTTAAAAATTAATTAAACAACCGTTTTAATAAGCTGACTTTTCAATTAGGAAGTAGTTTTGAAAGCCCCGTATTGTATTTCATACTTCGTACAAGCAAACTCATTTCTATCTAAGTGAATAATAGCTTTTAAAATCTTTTGAAACTATAGCACCCCTTGGACGTTCTACTCCTACCACTAAACTGACAAGCGAAGTCATAGAACAAATGCCTTTGATAAAATCGATTATTACAATTAGCGTATCGCAAATTCATAGTCAAATTGCGTAAACGCAAGAGTACAACATTCATGAAGATCACGCACACCAACGTGAAATCTTCACTTACTCCGCAGTCAAAGGTTAGGGCCGTGAGCACAGTTTTAGGTAACGTGGTGTGGTGAACGAATTTTGTGTGATATAAATATAGGATGGGTACTCAATGCAGCACATTCAGTGAGCAAACATTGACAGAACAGCGTAATACGAGTATGAAGCTGGTAATGTTTGGTATTATATTATAAAAGATATTTTATAAATTTATTAGCTTTACACAAATAATAAACTTGTTGTAATTGCAAAAAATAATTATTTTCAAAAAATTAAATTTACCCAAAAAGTCAAGAAATTCTTTATAATTTAAACATCAAATCGGATTTTATTTTTGTATAAAAATTTAAAATTACGTTTAATTTAATTTTAGTCATTAGTAGCGTTCTGAAGACTTATTACTTCAAGGGGCATCCCTTATTATTATCAAGTTAATTTTAAATGTCAATCAAATGTAATCAAAATACCATAAATTTTTTTTTCTTCACAGATTATACTTATATCGGTGGTGGCCTGCGGATATGCGGCTAAATTGGATAGAACTTATTTGCCACCTGCCAGCGCTGTGAGTGCAGGTGGCAGTCCAGGATCTCTATTAGCACCTGGATTTGGTCGAGCTCCTCTGGATTCTTCGAATGCTTTTGGACGTCAACCATCTGGCTCGTCTGGCCCGTCTGGATTTGGAGCAACTTCTTATGGACAAGGATCAACAAAGCCCGGAATAGACCAGCCAGGTCAGAATGGATTCCAGCATGGAGGTCAACCTTCTGCTGGTTTCAACCAGCCAACAGGTTCTTCTGGATTTGGTCAACTATCGGGATCTGCAGGATATGGCTCTGGAGGTTTTAATCAACCTAGTTCCGGAGCAGGATTTAGTCAGTCAACCGGGCCTGGATTTGGTCCATCGAGTGTAGGGCAATCCAACTTCCCAGGATCATCACAAAGCGGCTTTAGCCAAGGATCACCTTCCGGACAGAAAGGGTCGTACAACATTCAGGCTTATAACCAACCCCAAAGGGCCCAGGCTGCGGCCGAACAAGGTGCCCAAATTCTAAGATACGATAACCAGAATGATGGAGATACCTTCTCATACAGCTTCGAGACTTCAAATGGCATTCGCGCAGAGGAGTCGGGAACTGCCACGAACGGTGTGAGGGCTCAGGGAGGTTTTAGTTACACTGGTGACGATGGACAGGACTATTCCATAACTTACACAGCTGATGAAAATGGATACCAGCCTCAAGGTCAGCATCTTCCAACTCCTCATCCCATTCCTGAAGAAATCTTGAAATCTATTGAAGAAAATGCCAGAGCAGCTGCTGCAGGCACTCAAGAAGGTATTGTTTCTCTAGTTTTGGCTCCTTTATATACTGTAAAAAAATTATCATTCGGTTTTTAATAACGTTAAATGGCTCTTTGATACATATCATATGAACCTCTAGTGCATACATGATATAATTGGAAAACTAGTTTCAAAAATGTCCTGTCCAAATAAAACACGCTAAAAACCTTATACTGAATTTGCATTGTAATTTTAAAGAACAGGACTAATCGCTTCGTTAAAGGATTTCCTGATTTCTATTCTTTTTAATATTTATATGAGTATAATGGATTTTTGGATTGGTTTAACGATAATTATGAAAAGGTTCAATTATTTGTCGAATAAAATATTATAGTCACACATTTTAACAGAAAATATATGTTTCAGGTGCTTACCGACCCGAAGAATATGAGAATGAGGGAAATCTGCAAACATACAACAATGCAGGATCATCCTTTAACAGACCAGGTCAAGGTCCTTCTGAATCATATGGACCATCTAAATTTGGCTCAGGATCTAACCAAGGAGCTCAAGGTTACAGCCAACAAGGAAGCGGTACTGGTTTTGGTCAGAACCAGAACCCAGGCTTTGGACAAGGTAATCAGCAGTCTATCTCAGCTCCAGGAAATCAATTCAACCAACAAGCACAATTTGGTCCATCGGGAATTGCTCAAGGATATGTTTCTTCCGGTGGTCGAAACCCTCAGGGTCAGTCTCCACTTGGACAAGGTACTGGTGCCAACCAAGTTTATGGTCAGTCTTCTTTCGGACAGACTAGTCCCAACCAAGGTCCAGGATTTGGTGGACAAGAAAGTCAGGGACAATCTACTTTCGGACAAGGTGGTTTTGGTGGACAGGGAGGTGCAGGTCAATCTGGCTACGAATACAACCGTCCTCAAGCTTCTGGACAGTTTTCATCCCAGTCCCCTGGCCAGTCTGGTTTTGGGGCATCTCGCCCTGGTACGGGTTCTAATCAAGGATCTTTTCCGAAACCATCTTACGGTACCCCGAACCAACCAGGACAAGGTTCCCAGTATCGACCTGGCCAGTCCACCTTTGGTCCAGCACCTTCCGGTTCATCATCTATTGGTCAAGACCCAACTGGTTCTCAGGGCCAATTCGGACCTGCCTCTGGACCATCCAGTATCGGTACCAATCAAGGAAGACCAAATACGTTCGGAAGTCCCCGTCAACCACCCAGTTTCAACGCCCAAGAAGGATATAAATATTAGACAAAAATATTATTATATATTTAAACAAAGACAAAATTTTTCAAAAATTTACTGAAAAATTTGGAGTTATTTAGTCATCGAAAATATGTGTCATGACCTTTATTTTTTAATTAAAGCGATTTTTTTAAGTTAAATCTCATAGCTTTACTTTGTCACTAAATTATTTTAAAAATATTTTAGTGCAGTTTTAGACTAGATTAGAAATGCTTGCAGCATAGAAAAATGTAAAAAAAATGTCATTATAAGCAATACTTTGTACATATTGTTTATAATATGTAAGACACTTATGTCACCGTGTGACTTTAAAGTAATAAATAATTATATGAAGCTTAAAACATATTGTTTTTTTATACTTAGAGCCTTATTACAACTTAAACCTATTTTATGACTTCAAAGGAAAGTAATAAAGTTTAAAGTTTTTCTAGCAGATAAATAGATCATTTGTCAATAGACAATTGTCTATACATCAACACACTGTTTATATACATTTTACAGATTTTGTTAGTTAAAATAAATTTTATTTAACACAAACATTTATATGTAAATAAATTTGTTTTATTATATATGATTTTTTTTATTTTATTATGATTAAATTACAGTTATAGGTTATATTGTATATTGAAAATAGCCCATTAAATTTTTTAATCTTTGCATATATTTATTCTTGAAGTTTCCGGCGACTGATCGGACAGGCTCGTGATGGTAAGCGGTCATTACCACCATTGACTAACGGCTGATAAAAACATTCTCAGCCAAGAACAAATGAAATACCTAAAAGGTACGTAACATTCTGGCGAGATTACCTCATTGAACTGTCAAGTATATCCTACTTGCATACAATTTAATTAACAAATATCCGAACTCCACGAAAGGGTAAAATGTAATATGTTCGTAATATTACCTAAGTCCTATATTATATCTCATCATTATAATGATGCAAATAAACATTCAAGCACGATCTACCCGGATTTGAACCCATAACCCTACAAACGGCAGCGAATGTTTGCACGTTTCCACTAAATGGGTCATAGGAACTAACGCGATGCAACGTTCGTCTCGTTAAAGGTAGTTCACACGAGACAGTGGCTTACCTGATGCTTGCGACATGCGCTGATTATATTTTTCGTCAATGGCCGATAAATGAACGGCCTCGTCGTCTGATGACAAGTGGTGTATATATGTAGACTCTCAAAACAGCAAAGGCATCACCGACGTGTCATTGATCTCATCAAGCGAGGAAATCGATTTTGGTAAAGGACTCGCTGACAGCAATCGAACTTACATACTTAGGACTGGGATAGATAAATAGACTGGCGAAGATTAGCCAATAAGAGACCTTCAACAGAGCAATCTTGGCGCTATTAAATTTATCGTTGTCCAGCAAGTTGCACCACGAGCAAGGGAAATAGACTTTGAATAAACAATGGGCTCTTTTCATTCCAACAGGC
Source organism: Agathymus mariae mariae (assembly GCA_018251895.1). Lineage (NCBI taxonomy): Eukaryota > Metazoa > Arthropoda > Insecta > Lepidoptera > Hesperiidae > Agathymus > Agathymus mariae. Next base: position 5,931 of record DWPT01000610.1, read on the forward strand.
GCACGGAAGCAGATATTATTATTGTTATTTTTTCAAGTCGTAACCAATGCGGGGTTTTTAGAAGACTCAATAAATTTAGAAACAAGACTATCCAAAGTATTGTTGATGTGTGATAGCTAAAGGCAAGGACATATTTTGCAATTTCGTTAAGATAATCGAAGAAGTTTCTAAAAATTTCGTTCAACATTCGGTACAATTTTTGTGATGAAAACGATTTAAAAGAAATATTCGAAATTCCTGTACAATGTCTCATTACCCATAGACCAAATTAAATGTCTAATGCTAAAACTCCATTTCAAAACTGGAATATTCGTTCAATGTTATTAAAGGTCTTAAATTAAATCTATAATTCTGAACTTAGTTGGAGCAACTATCCTAGAGATTTAAACGTCAATATCTGATTAAAAGTTATATATTATTTAAGATTAAATTAAGAGATAATTTTCTTAATTTAGAAATCTTTATTTGGTTAACACAAAATTAGAAAAAAATTAAAAATAAAAGAGTTTTATTAAGGCTTATTAAGACAAGAATTTTTTCAATTTCAAGTCATTATTAACAAATATAATGGTACTCCCGAAGGCGCATGAAAACTTTGTTATTTTCATATGTTACTAACTTCAAAAAGAAGGAGATTCTTAATTCGTTTCTAATGTTTTTGAAGTCTTTTACATCAGTACTGCTACTTCTTCTCATTTCCTGGCCGACAACGCGTGGCTCGGCTGCTCCTTTGTTGGCTATTATCATTAAAAAAAAACAGAACTCTGTCTTTTATAACAGAATCGGAAAATTCCTTTTTTTAAGAAACCATATTTCCCGTTTCGTTCCAATTTAAATTTGAGGGAAAAATACCAGCCCTAAATTGGTTTTTTGTTAAAATATTTACTCGTAAAAATCATGATTGTAATATGTCATGTTATATTTAAAAAATAATATGAACTACACGTAAAGTTGTCAGAGTCGCTTGTCATAAGTGTCTGTCACGTGTAAGCTGTCAAACCCGCCACCGCCATCTCAACGTGTGTGTGCTCCACCTAATAGGGTCGAAAAATCTGTGGCAAAATATAATAATCGTGAGTACTGATTAAAGTCAAATGATATCAATAAAAAACTTATTTTCGATGGACAATTTCTACTAGACATTTGTACAGTGAAGTCTGTAGGTTCCTTATATCATTCCGACGCAAGTCTCCTCTCAATTTATTTACGACGTTGACTGTATATTTCTATCTGTTTATCAGGTTATTAATACATCTCCTCAGCCTTTGATTGTATTTATGTAGTTCAAATTAGTTTCATTGAAAACTGTCATGATTTTGCTGTTTAGTAAACGATTCTCATTGTTTTGTGCAGTGTGCGAGCATCTTAAGGATTTTATTTATCGTACCATTATTAAATGAACAGGTTATCAATCTGGTTATCATGGTTCGGACCAACGGCTTACATTGATCGTAAGCATTCAACCGGGTTTTGTCTAGTTTTTTTTACTTAAGTTAATGCTTGAGAACAAATCGTAAGTGGTGGTGAAATCTAAAATGTTGGACGCACTAACTTATAAAAGCCTATTAATTCATTCTCCTCTTAAAGACTTCCACGTCACAAGTAGGTCCAATATATGGAATTTATTCCTAACTGCTTGTTAACGGTATCTTCTCTGTACGTTTTTTGTTACTTCTGTTCTTTACTATTTCTCTCTCTTCTCTGTCAGGGATACATTTTCGAAACTATTATCTAATTTAATGATTCATCATTAATTATTGCTTTGGACACGGGCCTCACGAACGGGAGACTCTTGTTAGTATTCTGGACGCACTTCAAATTTTTCTAATTATGAGCTTATTAAAAATTAATTATCATTGACGACCCCATAGCCCAGTTTGTAGTGACCCTGACTTCAGAGCGAGGGGTCCCGGGTTCAATACCCGGCCGGGGCAGATATTTATGTGACAAATAAATGTGATCTGGACACAACACGTGCGTATCATGTGAACTAATCAAATAATTTGCTTAGAAATGAGGCAAGTAATCAATTCATTAAATTTGTATTTTAAAACGAAGGGCTGAAGTTATTTTATTCTTAATAATATTTACAATCGAACCTACCTATCAGAAGTGGCATCAGTACGCGTTACTGTATCTTTCAATTCGCATATCTTTTGAATGAGTGAGCTCGATGAGATAAAATTGTTACCGATGGAGCTTTAAAAAGCTTATTCTGTGAAGCTTTTTATTGTTCTTTACGGCAGATAGAAAAACGGAACATTGTGAGGTTTATTGCCTGCTAGTGTAAATAGAATAATTATGGATTTGTAGGGTAACTTTGGATGATAAATAACAAAATCGGGCTATGAGGGTTTTCACTCATATTTGATTCCACCCAAACTTCTTTTTTTTATGGTAATAGCCGACAAACGAGCAGACGAGCCATCTGATGGTAAGTGGTCATCGTCGCCCATGGACATCAGCAAGATCATAGGTATCACTAATGTGGTGTCCGCCAGGAAATGAGACGAAATTAAGAAAGAAAGTACTGGCTCTCAAGTCCCCAGCCAGAACACGACGAGTCGTTTGGCGGCTGACTCAAGCAGGAGGGTGGTGACTAGCCAGACAGGCTTCACGGAAAGATAATAATATCAATAATAATATTTTAACGATTTAATAGTAATACTGATAATATAAACTTTACGCAAAGCCTTACAACCAAGCAGGCTGGCTTCTGTCGCCTCTTACGACACCCGGTTCTGCCAGCGTGGGATTGGGGAGAGTATTCTAGGCCGCCCCAATACGGCAAAACGGTGCGAGGCCGTGGTAAACTGTCCGGCCTGTTGAATATCGCTAGGCTAGAGTTCCACTTGATGGCATATTCTATCAAGTCAAACGGCACTTGTGTCGTAGTAGAATTATTTACTTGTTTCACTTGCTTCCCGTTCTTATATAACAGACATAAACTTCCTGGTTCCTTCTGGGTTGTCATCGCGTCGATAGTTCATTTTAAGTTATAGATGTTCATGACCAGTGGTGTGTACCTAACACCGGAAACCTGTCAGCTCGTTTATCGTATATAGAAAAGGTAACCAATCTCATGTACATCATGCAATATATCAAATAAAAGCACTCGTGTGAGGGATAGGAATGTTTTTATAATTTGAAAACTCATAGTTTAAATGAATTAGTCATGAATCTGAAACTATTAAGCTTAAATTGTATTAACTATAAAAGTATCATAGTTAAAGAAAAACTGGTATATATGTATTATCTAAGTCGAAAAATTTTAATGGAAAGATAATTTTAAAGGAAAAAAGAAATAATGCACACGTTCATGCTATGGAATCAAACCCCTCGCGACTTTAGTTCAGTCTCGAATGTTGTTTATCTATAAATCTTCATTGTGAAGTAAGTTGAAACAAGCACAACAGATAAGTATCAATGTTGCAGAGGAATTCATTATCTACGCCAATGAATAAAATTTGTGGCAATTTTAATAGCTGTCTGCAATTTCCAAAGACGTTATGTGGTAAATAAAAAATGAATTTCAAAATTAAGTACAAGCTATTTACATAATACCTAAGTGTATTATGCTGCTTTTAAAAGTTTTGTTGTCAATTTTGTAGTTTCTGGTGTGTTTTTAATTTGTGAATTCTATAGTTTCTGGTTACTACAATGTTATATAAATTTCAAAGTAATTGTTTAAAAATGATTCGGTTTTGTTAGTCTCAATATCATGCTAATCTTTGATTAATGTCGACACTTATTAAATATATATAAGAGACGATATATTTATGGAGTAATACGTATTCTGCCACGAACATTCAGTATTAAAATATAAGACTGTTTGTAGATTTCAAAATGACGGTAATCAGCTTTCAATATTTATTTAAACTTTGTCGAATTCTAATTGTTTGACTTAAGCTATTTCATTCACATTTATTTTGGTTAATTCGTCTCGATTCATATTTGAGCTGAAATCACTGAATCTGTAAGTTGGAGTGGATTAAACGAACTTTATTGAAATGTATGGCAATGAAAAAAAATGAATATGTCATTTATGAGTTTGAGATTTGACAAATTGGCGTTGACAAAATGGCGGGACTATAATTCGTAACATGATTAATGGAGGGAGTATAATGCGTGATATAATACGGAAAGATTACTGTAAAATCTTAATTTATCAACAATATCACTGTAAAGATTATTTCAAAATTGTCATTGCCGAGTAATAAATTATTATTATTATTAAACGCTAACGGGAAATCTATTGTATGCAAATGAAAAATCTGGCGTTTCATTCAAAATCTCAGTACTTTCCATGTCCTTATACTTTTAATGTGATACTCAACCTTGCCAAGAACATTTGAAAGAAATATCATAACAAATCGCCAACGTCTCGTCACATCCTAACATTCCCAAAGTACATATTTATATTATAGAGATACTTTTGATCTGGTCAGTCTACATACGGATAGATGAAAGTAAAGTTCGTAGATGTCTGAATTTTGTCCATCGTAATATAATCGGTGTTCATTATAAATGAGGATTAATTTCAAAGAAACATCATGAATTACGATTGAAAAGCTTTCTCGTATATCCCTTTTATCCATTTGTAACCCATTCGATAACAATAGCGAATATAGTTAAAAGTGATGGTGTATAATGAATATATAAATAAATAGTCTCAATTAGACTCTGCCCGTATCCTACGATCCTACCTATATAAATTATTCGTAACGTTTTTTTCGGGTATATTTTTATTTCGGATATCCACTAGTTTCAGATACGGTAGTCTATTGCGAGCAGTATTATCGGATCGGCAGTAATACGACACTGTGTCTACTCCTGCTTTCATCAGAGTCCTTGTAAGTTGTTTGCCCAGTGTTGTATAGTAATAATTAACGCCCTCAAAAACGATACACATTGCAATTTTAATTTAATTAATAAAAAAAAGATATCATAAAAGATCGGATGTCATCTAATCGTATTTACCAAAATTTATGTCAGGCACTACGATTTCTAAAATAACCATATAAGTATAATAGATGTAGTATCTTTTGCATTTATTATTATTATTTATTAGTATTGATGAAATTTTCACAATCCTTTTTCTGTAACCTGCGCACCAGCCCCCCGATGTACATTAAAACGGAAGGCGTACTCAAAAATCAGTGTCGCGATCGCTCCACACTCGCCGCGGCACATGCTTAGTGCCCCTATTTAGTACAGCACATTGGCATTAAATTATAACAATTTTTTTTTATTTGTTTTTTTTGTCTTTACAGTGTTTCTATTTTCTATTTTAATGCCGTCATTTAACGTTATTTGTTTACGTGTGTTGTTGTAGAATTGTGAATAATAAATGTATATTCTTCTTCTAATATCCTGATAGCCTATATATTTTAACGTAGGTCACCCGCACGGAAAATGCGTGTCATGATAATTACAATGAACGATAATAACAGCAGAACAACTTAGCCTTAATTATCCTAATCCTTCCAAGGTCGTGACAGAGACGGTCGGTTAACGGTCGTAAAAAACAATCCAAAGGTACGTGCACGTTCGTTTTCAAAATTCGAATGTGATCAACGACGCTAGGTGCAGCCGGCGACTCGAGATTGGTCCTTAGCCGCGTGAATGCAGATACAAGGGCACAGATAAGTATTGCGTAAATAAGAGCTCCTCAAAATGAGAAAAAAAGGACCGAAGCTATTTTGAAACAATCTAAAAGGTATTAGTAATAAGTCCTGCGTATATAAAAATATTTTGATGGCCGCGTTCAACTCATTACGAACAGTCTCGTCTATCGCATTAGCCGAAGTTTTGGTGTGGCGCTTATGGACATTCTTACCATAGAATCACTGACACGTTGCTGATCGATAAAGAATCGGAGGACTTACTTGTGACTGGCTCTCTAACATATAAATGTTCTAAAGCAAATCACAATTTTAACAGCATGATGGTACATAGTCACACTAATGTCTACACGGCCTGGAATAAAACTGTAGAGAAAATCTAACGATGTTGTTAGTGTACACCAGGCCATCTCACTCAATATTTTCTTTAACTATGTCCATAAAGATGTGTGCGAAGTTTCAATTATTTGAACATCTGAATGTGGCTGGAAATTATGTTAATAGATTCAATGTATACACATACGAACAAAGAGTCAAAATTAAGGCATGTAATAATTGTTAACACGGTTAAGTACGTTAAGGTTTGTGGAGACCTCAGTCATTATATTAACATGTGGCTAAAAATAGCGTATCTGAAACACTTATTCACGCTTGTAAAAAATAATTCGCGGGGCGGCAGACGGCGCGTTAGTTTTGTAACGAGCGCAATAAATTGATATGTTGTAACTACTTGTGTTGTTATTAGGAGCAAGGATCGTGTGAAGACGGCGTTAGGTGAATTGGTTGGATTAATTTGGATTGGTCGTGGAGGAATAGTTTTCTAGTATCTAGTATCTAGTTTGGTATCTAGTATATCTTCAAAAATGAGAATTGACTTCTGAATTCTTTGGCTAGAACGTATTAACAAGTACGGCTGTGCAATATGCAAAAACATATACGTCAATATTGTGTTTACTTTAAATGTTACACAACATGCCCTCAACCTAGTAAGGGCATCGACTAGAATATGAATATAGAACATAGAATTGACCACTATAAAACCTAGCAAGTCACAAAACGATACAAAAAACTTAGGTTACTAAACTAGGTTTTGATGTGGTCAAATAAAATCATTTAACATTTTCCTTTTGAGGAAATATTTATCCTGTTATTGTTAACTATGTAGTGCGTAGGTAGTTATCATATAGAGCGTATGAACTCGTGAATAAGGCTAATTTATCTCTTGAAAGATATATGTTCCAACCCATGTGGAGCAAAAGTAAGTAAAAAAAAAAATAAGTATTTTCCCAAGGGTTTTGAAAAAGTGAATAAAAAGGTGAGACGGCTTTCAAGAATGATTTTTTTAAGTCGACTAATATCGTTTGATTTCACTATCAATATCAATCAATCAAAGCAATATCAATGTAGTGAAAATTCAAAATCGGCTTGATTTGCCAAAGAAAAATAAAGTTACACGCTCTGGAGAAACTTTTAGAGATTTTCTTCTAAAGTCTGTAGTTCAGGTAAAATTTATTAATGGTCCAAATAAAATTTTATATAGAAACAAGGGGCTCTCGCCGAGTTCATTCTGTTTGGACAATTATTTAAATATTATATATATATAATTTATCCATAATTTTATATCTTTTACCTTCAGTAGACATCGTTAGGTTATCTGCGCAGTCACGTGTTCATACTACATCCAATTTCCATCAGATCAGACAGACAGATAAAAAATTTCAAAATGGTGAAATTGATTTCAGTGATTCGTAAAAAGAATATTTTTCATGAAATTTGACAAAAAATGGAATGTATGGATACACGCTATAAATTTATATAGTAGTCTAGACATGTACTTTATTAGAGACCAGATAGCTTCCACTGTCATATATTCAGATTTCGTTATGACAATTTTGTGATTTTTTCAGATGTGAAAAACACTTTCAAATATGGTTGTACTATGAAAAAGAAATTGACTTTAAATCGTTATGCCAGAGTCGTGAAGAGACTTATGGCATTATTTGCCAACAAATGATAAATGTAACACTTGTTATTTGAAGGTCAATTGAAACAAAGTGAAATATTTTGGGCAACATGTAGTTTCATACCTATTTCGATAACATGAAGATAGCGTTTTTGGAACATAGTAGCACAACTGACTGATTGATAATTCATTCAATTCCAAATATTGAACAATATTTTATGTTCACGTACCCATTTATATTTATGATATCGTAATACAAATCTTACCAAATGTTAGAATGTGATCAGTTGGTAGGTTAAATTTAAGGTTTTGTTCTACGAAGATCGATGGTTTTGATTACTTTTAACAGATCAAAACTCAGTGGGAACCGTTACTAGGTTTTGAAATAGTAATGAGACATCGATTTTAATTAGATGATTGTGTTATGATTTTAATTTTCAACATAGGATTGTTTTAAGATTAAATGTATGTCACCTAAGAATAGATGAATTATGGCATATAATATAAATTATTTAAATATGAAAAATTTTGGAGTGGAATCCAGCCAACCTTGAGCCTAAGCCGCACTCGCTTATTTATGATGCGCAACAGACTAGGGTAGGGTGAACAGCTCCTCCTGTTGGAAATCGCTGGACTACACAGTTTTTCCAGTGGGTCTTGCATGGTGTTAGGGTATTGCGGTATATCCGATGGGCAAAGCGTTTGTAATTCTTTTGGCAGTACTGATATCTATGAACGTCTGTCCGTATGTCAACTAGTTAAAAATACATATTTGACTATTGTCAAGCATTAAATATTACTCGCGCCTAACATTTTAGTTTTGAACTAAATTATCACTTCAAAAAATATGAAATAATTCTTTGATACCTCTGATACCTTGATTAGCCTCAAGCCATATGGTCCTTTTATAGTTAATTATAATGTTAATTATGGGTTCGTCGGTCGATGTGCGCATATCACTAATATTGGATGAAGACAAACAGTATTAATTAGCAAAATATTTTTTGTCTTCAATAAAAATTAATGCGATACTCCTAATTAAAGTCACGTTTTAGCAATTGCAACGATACCGAATAAGTTCGCGTGTTCTCTTCTTATTGAGAAAACAGTCAAGCGACATGTTGCGTTTTGTCAAGTTTAAGTTTCTACCATAAAAAGCAGCGGCCAAGTACACTTATAAGTTTCACACAGGCAAAGTGGGCTTAGAGAGTCATAAACAATTCAAGCGCCAATGCAAAGTACCCGCTTTATACACGGAGCACCCAATCCAACTAACTGAGTATTTAATAACAGTAATCGCGATATTGATTTGGGGCTTATTATGATTATATTAACTCGCACCTAGTATGGCAAATTACGACACGTGTAATTAACTAAACGTTCGCGAAGTAGGTAGCGAGAGGTCACAGGTTGAGACGTAATAGCTTTAAAAATTCTTCAAGTTAGTCGTGACTTATGCGACAATAACTAGATTTGCATGATCTATCGTTTTGTCTCAGGTTCTGCTAATAAAGATGAATTAATTTTCGATCTGAATAAAGTTATTTTTCACTGTGGCAATACATTATCATTACTGCAGCATACGTCAAATGTGTCATAAAATCTGAATCGCGCTATTGTTGTGTTCTTCAATGCTTTTATAAACGTTCCGAATTGGAGCAGTCGGGCCGTGGCACAGATCATGCTTGATGATCCGCCTAGCCTAATGGGACATCTATCTTTTCTCAAGATTAAGGGGCTTATTTTAAAAAACTTGTCCTTTTTCTTTCTTTTTCATATGTGTATATATGTATTTCATTCACAGTATTAATATTTACACACATAATTTTTATATTGCCTTTGACGATATCTGTTTGTTCAAAAGTTGACTAGCAAAAAATGCTCTAAGCATTAAGTTCGTCTTTTGTACCATGTTTCTTAAGCATAAAAAAGAATAAATAAATAAAAAAAAGTACATAAGTAGAGCACAAAATCATACCGCTAAATAAAATTTTTTTGCCGATCACCCTGGAAGGTAACAAAGGGTTTTTCGAGCTTTTGCAACATAGAAAGAATAATGTACAAACAACATATTATCTAGATATCTTTTACATGAGATAGTGAATCATTGACACATATCAAATGAAAAATAACCCTGGACCAAGTTCAATCATCACAGCGGGAGACCGCGGCGATTTATCATCGTTTATGCTAAATCACTGTGTATAGGACCTAAGTTTTTTACATATTACAGGCTGGTGAGTGATCACTACCGCCCACGAACGTCTGTGGAAAAGGAATCGTTAATTCGTTGATAATTATAACGAAAGCGAGGTGCCCGATTATTACATTCCCTTCGACACTATTAAGATAATATTGCGATTTTAATCATTGTGACTAAATTTACATAACAAGATAAAATATGCTGTTCTAAACCAAACGGTTTAGGTGAGTTTCAATACACCAATTTCTCTCTATGATGCCTTCAGGCTTCAAACGTTACAAAAGCCCAGCTCCAGCAACAGTTATACGACCTTTAAATACAAATTGTTAACGGCGGACGTATTTTGTTAATGTTGAAGTGGGTTTCGCTGAATATTCGTGAATTCATCGTATCCATACAAGTCAGACCTCTTTTCCGTTACATAAATCTGCTGTGGGACGTGTTTAAATGGTTGGAAAAATATGACAGATTTGTATGGTTCTATGTTTGTATGTACGTCACCATGTAATTTGCAACAGAGTTGATGCAGTAATTACCTGTTGGACGCTAGTTGATAAAATAGCAAAGGCAATAGAAGCAAATATATTTATATGAAAATATTTAATACTCTAAATTAAATTCCATTCGTATGACGAACGAACATGAACTTAACTAAAATACAGTAGTAATTAAAATACGTTTTAGTACGATATTGGCCTTTGTGAAATCACGAGAGGATCCTGAAGCGATGTAATGAACTAATTAACTTTTAACTTAATGGCCTGAGGTCTATGTATGGATGTTTGGGAGTCTGCAATACAAGGTCGGACTCTGTACTGATTGTTCGTAATACGCTCAAATAGGATTTGTATGTCATAGGATGGTTTCATGCAAAACATGTTTCATAATGTTCAGTGTGGGTCTTGTTATATTTCATGTTATTTATTTACGTAAACCATAATCATAATCAAAATGTTACAGTAGAAATGTTGATCTTAATATAATACCTTTGCAGGGGATGCAACTTAACCTCTACGATTGTGTAAGGTTGATATAGGTCGATGTGTGAAAGATAGTCGACATTGGCGAGTTGATAATTCAATAGTTTATTGATAGAAATTAAAGTAAATATAAGATAAATGATAGATTGATTAGTAGAGCGAGTAGATCATTTGTTTTAGCGAACTGATTCAAAACGCCTCATGTTGCGTCAAATGTTGACGCAACAAAAATGTACGACCTGTAGCCCGGTACACTTTACAGCAGCTAATTATAATTAATATATCTACGTATTTAGGGGCAGTAATAGTAATATCCTGACTATATTACATAGCTACATCGGCAATAAATACTAGCACTCTTATCTTATCGCAAACAGTTTCACTGTGAGAGGAAAACCGAGTCCAGTCCACTACTAGATTCGGTTTTCCGGTTTTCATACATTTCACTAACTTAATCATCATTACTAGATAGTAATGTATGATTACTTACTGAATACTTACTGCACACACCCATCCAAGGCGCCCACCTTCGCTATCAAGCATTGATTAGGCAACAATACGACTCGAGTGAAGTGTATCTTCTACGTTAAAGTAGATCGATCGATGTGTACACATTACTATAAATATAGTCCGCGGTTTTGATTATATCATTCATTCCATCTTCAAACATCTGCGCTAGTAACCGTTTGAGAAAACATTCGCAATGAAATTGGTAAATATATATTGAAGCTTTTTCAATTGAAAATCGAATATCAGTGATAAAATGGTATCCGTTGCATCAGATGGTTCTTTGTGTTTGTGTAGTGCAGTCTTGTTCAATGACAGTTAATTTTGTTTTTAACAATAATAAAATATAAATATATATATTTAAATAATAAAATTTTATAAATTGTTCACGATTGTCAGTATGCGCGAATTTATTACACGTGGCATTAAATTTCAAACTGTTTTTGATTCTTTTTTTGCTTCACTTTTTTAGTTCCTGGTCTTAGCCGCTGCATCCTTGGCTTCCGCAGCCAAATTGGACAAGACATACCTTCCTCCTAATGCTCAAGCATCTAGTGGATCCGGAAACTTCCTACAAACTCCTTCATCTGGATTGACTCCTGGATTTAATGGTCCTTCCAGTCAGCTAGTCCAGAACACCTATTCATACAACAATGACTTTCCTCAAAACAATTACAATCAAAATGGCAATTATGCTCAGAATGGTCAAAATTTAGGGAATGCTGCAATACTTCGTCAATACAACCAAAACAACGGAGATAACTTTGAATATGCTTATGAAACTGAGAATGGAATCTATGCGGAAGAGCGTGGAGTGGCTAGTAACAATGGTGTAGAGGCTCAGGGTGGTTATACCTACACGGCTGATGATGGACAAGTTTATAGCATCAGGTAAGGCGAAGTGTCACAAAATCAAGGAAGAAAAAGAAAAGCAAAAGTGTAATTTCTGCTGCATAAGTAACAGTTTCTTAAACTGTATTTTCGCATTATTACAGATACACAGCTGGCAAAAATGGCTTCGTACCCGAAGGTGACCATTTGCCTACGCCGCCTCCTGTACCCGAAGAAATCCTGAATGCTTTGGAACAGAACGCTCGTGATGAGGCTGCTGGAATTTATGATGACGGTATGAATTTAATTTCATTTCTACTCTTTTGCAAAGTTCGTTGCATGTTAAAATAATTTCGTTTAAACGAAGGTCGCGGTCCCAAAGATACATTCTACTGGACACTTGGTAGGAAAACATCATGCTCCTCTAAAGCTTACAACTTTCCATTCATAACTAGGGTTGCCCAACTAATTTTTCTTTATTTATTTTACTACACGAACTAAGAAAACAGATTCCACAATTGCATTGAGATCAAGTGAAATTACTTACGATGTGCGGTTTTCAAAATTCGATGATTTTTAATAACCTTTGCTTAAAGTTGTCTTGATTGTTAATGTTACATATTGCTTCAGGCTCCTACAGCGACGGTAAATACGAAGTCAGTAAATACCAATACGGAAACAACAATAATGGAAATAACTACAATGGGAATGTGAATGCCTTCAACGGTAATGATGATTCTATCGTCACCAACTCCGCTCCGTTCGACTCTGGAGTATCCGGTTTTAGAAACTTCAATGGTGTTGGCAATGCCAATAGCTTGAAGTCCTACCTTCCTCCGGTTAGAGGTTCTGCTTTTGGTAGAAACGGTTTTGGAAGAAGGCCCAGTTTCAATGGTCGTGATGGATACCAGTACTAGAATAGGTCAAAAATGTAAATATAAATAAAACGACTAATTTGAAACTCTATGTCTTATTTTACGATTCTTCTATTCTTTTCTGGGAAAAGAATATTTCCTCAGACAATGACGATAACATTTTAGGAACCTTTGTTTGCTTATTAATTTAATAATTATAGATTCTGTTAAGCAGAAGAAGTTTGCTACTGTGACGATATGTCATTATAATTTTACAAGCGTCTATACAACGGGACACCTCGTATACGCTAAGTTTGTTTTAGCAGATATGAGAAGAATTTAATAATTCAATAAAATCTCTACATGTTGTAGTTAATACTTCTTGTCTTTTGATGATACATATCATGATCGCTCGTGTTATGATTAATAACATTAAAAGCTTATCATGAAAGCATTGTCTTTCATAGTCTATTGAGAAGATGAACACGGCCTATGATTTGAACGGTATTTCTGCTATCTCACAGATGAAATCCATAGCTGATTCCAAGGTTCGATTAATAGTATACTAAGTAATATGGTATAATTTGACTAGCAAATGGTTTAACATAACCAATTACAAAAATACATTTATTTGAGACACGAAATCAGCTGTGAATGTGTGGATCTGATTAGTTTTACAGTGTGGGATGAAGGTGCCCACATCACGCGTCCACGCGCCACTACAGAATTTGTATTCCACTCTTGCTGCTCTTAAAATGAAACGTAACTACAAGCGTTAAAGCGACAACGTTTACTTATGTTTAGAAATAGCATCCACTCCTCACAATAATTAATATTCATTTTCCTTAGGCATTAATTAAGTATTATATTTGAAAACGAAATTATGGGTATCGTTTTATGGATAGGTTCTATGAATTCGAATAATGAGAAACGTAATCATTTATTGCAATAGCTGCTAATGAACGGTAATAACTTTATATATGACCCTTTAAACAGAGGTACTAACTTTTATTTACTATTGCGCTGGGACAAACCCTTTAACAGGAATGAACGGTGTCTTGGATTATGACTTATAATAGGTCTAAGTTATAAATATGCAAAATATAATCTTAAATCTGTTCAATGGTTACCGTTTGATACGTGAACGGACTGACAAAAAAACCAGAAACTCGTGTGATGATCTAAATAAATCATTACAATTTTTAATAAATATTTACTGTGAAGTTTCGGCCCCGTTATTGTCTTATTCTGTCTTATGTCTTATTCTATATACCCTTGAGAGAATTTTATTTATAATTTTGATCGAAAAATGAAGTCTATTTTTTTGTTAATATATTTATTTATTGTAAACAACAAAATATAAGTTTATTTCAATATATTATTATTTCTGTGGTGCCTGTGATATTATTTTTACCGACGCGTGATCTGTTTTGCATTTCATAAACACAATCGCATTGAATGAATAAATAGTGCTAATAAATTGTCCAAAACCAATAACAGTTAGTTAATCTTCATTAATTATTCATCGTACCACCGCGTACTGTTATTTATAGTCTTGCTGATATAAATACGATTATATATGCTCTTGTTAAATATATGTTAGAAAAATCATTATACGGACCACGTCCCATGAACTTTCGCAAAACCAAAGGCGTCTTTTGAACTAACTTCGAAAAAACTTCTGTGTTCTTGTTTATGAATTTTTATGTACCTGGTATAACTCGAAACACGTTATATATGTAATGAAGTTATATATATAATGAAATTATATATATAAGAGTGTAAAATTCGTTTGGAATCAAATCTGGGATTCAGTTCTGTACCGTTTTGGTTATTATTAGTATTTTATTTAAAAATCGGGTTTGTTAAACTTTCTGTACTCCCCACCTTCTTCTTAGTTGGTAACGAGTCGGTAATGCCCATGGTCAGTGACATCAATGGGCGACGGTGGTTCCGCTCGTTTGTCGACTATAGAGTTTTAAACAATCTCAGATGCATTACCGAGTCAGAAATAGCAGGGCAGGCAGCTTTCAATTGACTCTCCATTGAAACCATTTCAAAGTTGATTCTAGGAGGGTATCTACCTAAGTAGCGAACATAACATGTCATAACGTGTAAGTACCTTCGTCATTAATGCGAGAACTACAGCGATGGAAACGAGCAAGTATAAACAAACAAACATATATTGACCGTAAAATGGCAGTTAGTCTTATTTTATTACAGAATTCAATTTATCTTCCATACCATCTCAGATACGAGATGGTAAAGCAATGTATTTAGTAAGACGAAGATGATCTTTAAAGATTCTTAGCCGCTAAAGTTATAATACTGTGATCATTAAATCAGAGATCATTTTACAATAGACGTAGGGGATCGTGCCGAGATAATATAAGCGTTTCGGCGATTCGAGATAAGAATAAATACAGTGCAGTAATCATAAAAGCCTTAAGACGAAGCTTTCGAATTGGAAAATGTTTGTATTACTAATAAAACTGGTCAAGTCCAGATTTCACTAATGTGGAGTACTGTTCATTACTGTTCATAACAATTTTATGGTTTTTTCATATCGCTTTGGATATTATTCTTTACCACATAGAATAATAATAACAATTTCTTTATTGCGTCACAGTTTTGAGTTACATTAATATGTGGCCAGAGTGCCTGCGTAAGGAGACTACTCTTCCGTTGGCTATATCTACCCTTATATATGATGATATAACTATTAATTTAATAAAATAAAACTATTTATATAATAAGTACGGTTGAGAACATATTTTTTTAAATGTAATTTTTTTTTTTCATTTTAATCCCATTGGTATCAGCGATAGGGAGGGGAATTTATAATTTATGTATCAGACAGTAATGTAAGAGTGACAGTCAAAATTATATTGACTGCTATCTTAGTAAAATGTTCATGTACTTTTATTACCCATCCCGCGGGATCGGATCCAATTCCCGAGACAAAAAGTATCCTAGACTTACATCTTAACATCCAAATCTGTTTATTGGTTTTAGTTATAATTTTATCATATGTATAGATAAAATTGTCACGAGTCAGTTGTAATTAATATAATTAAATTCTCTTTTTTTAAATTAGTAATATTTAATTATATTCAGTGACAAAGTGAAAATAAAAAAACACAAATTAACAAAAAAAATATAAAATAAACAATTAATTAAAATTAGTGTACTACAAAACCAGGTCCTTGTGTTGCAGTACACTTGCTACACTTGCTAATACTTAGTACAGTTACAGTGCAGTAGTATTTAATTGTAGTTAAAACATATCGGAAACAATACTTGTGTACTACTGATGTAACTAACACTCCATTCGAGTAGATATAACAATAACACAGCTAACAATAAAACTACGACTGGACTAATTCAGTTCATTAAATATTCTCTTAAGAACTCTATGTACGTACAAGGTTTATTATCGATATAAAGGTTAAACATATTTTTCAGAAATCTTTGCCAATTTCTTTGTTCACGCGAAGAATAAATGTAGCATATTTGTGGTGGATTATATAATTTAGTTTATCTATCATCTCCGACAATCGATCTGTTTTAAATGTAAAAAATATACTAAATATAAATAAATTAACATTATAAGAAACTGTGTCGCTTTATAATCTAAACTATATTTAAAGCATTTGCAAAAATGTTTTTGATACAATCAAATCAAACCACAGATTTCTTGGTCATTTTGATATTTTAAAAGACAATATTATTTAATATTTTGCATATTTTTTTAATTATTAGCACCGCATAAATTCTAGCTTTATTCGTGTCATAACTGGAAAACTGTATCAACTACGCAT
>DWPT01000611.1:0-22709 GCA_018251895.1 Agathymus mariae mariae
GAAACCACAGCATCTATTGAAAATAATCTTTCATGAATGAAAGTTACGTATTCCGAGTCTAGAGTCTTGATGATATTCCTCTCGTAACAACTTCTTTGGCAAACTCATAATAGATGTCATAATTAATGTAGTGATAAAATAATTTGATACTTAGAGATATATATATTTGTAAATTTATGTTATAGTATGTTTTGCGTGTGTTGACACCGTGTATTGTTATTTGCCGTTTTCAGATGCTTTATTGACTCTCAGTGACGTGGACCCGAGGTTACTGATGAAGAAAGTTAAAGCAAATATTCATCTATACAGAAATAAGGCCGCATACGAGAAATTGGCTAGTCACTTACAAATGCTGATTAATTAATTAATTGTTTGTTATTTATATCGTTCAGGATATTGTTCCTTGAAACGAGATTGATTCACATGATGGTGGCCAGTTTTCTCATTTTTAATGACCCATGTCATGAAAAAGGATTTAATTATAAATTTATATACCAAAGTATTTTAGTTGGTGTCATGTATTAAAGGTTAATTTATGTATCGAATAGTTGTCTTTTATTATATTTAAAATATTGTATGTACCAGCTAGTGTAGTGTTTGGTTTAACAATAAAATTGTGACAATCTATTATGATAAGAAATTTTTTATCGAGAATTCTTTGTTATGGATGTAACAGGGAAATTCTTTTTTTTTTTTTTTTTTTTTTTCTGGTTGCACATATAACGTTAACTCATTTAACATAATATGGTTCTTATATTACTGGGCAAAATGTTTGATAAATCTATTCAGATCGAGAAGAATCATAAAGAGCCGCTATTAAGAGGGTAGTAAAAAATATTGGTAGGTTTTTGAAAGATATAATCAATCAGTATGATTTTAATTCTAGGAATTGTAAAACAAAACACTTAAATTTGTAAAATGTAGTTTTCAAATGTCTAATATAATTGTTTTTTTGTTATCATCCGTTACAGTGGTGGATTTATTAACAACTTAAAAATTAGGAGTCTCAGAAAACAGTCTCTCAGAATGAAGTTTATGAAAAATATGATACAAGCACATACGAGCCCCATAGACTCCAAATGTCAACACAACATGTAACAAATAAAAACTACGTAAGACTCAAAATTGGATACGCTGCTTTTAGCGACTATTAGTAGGTAGCAACTACTTAATACTTAATGTAAGTGAAAACTACTTACTTTTGCCAGGAGATATATTTCATCGGGAGCATCATATTAAGTTAACAATTTTGAGTATGTTTTTGGTTTTTAATATCGTTCCTTCGATAACTCAGTTGGTAGAGCGGTGGACCGTATACATAGGTCGCTAGTTCAAATCCGGCTCGAAGGACTATGAACAAAAATCGAGCACGCGGTGATACCGCTACTTGAAAACACACTTATTTTTTATAAAACGAAAATTTCGTATTACGGACATTATAGTCGAATAAAAAATTACAGACGAAGGCAAATGTATTTCGCTCAGATTTTACTTTTTCACATACTTTTCTTTAAATTTGGGTCGTACACTACCGTACAGCGTTACTTGTTCATACAATCTTCGTGATTATCTTTTTGGTGGCTACTGTTGGTAACTTTTAATAACAATATCCACATTCCAAATTCAAATCACGTTTCCTACCTAGGAACCGAAGAGCTATTTGCTTCTTATTTACGAACAGATAACTAGCTCTTTTTGAATAGCTGTAATAAAAATATATTTTCTTTACATACAGCTTACTGTTTTTTATGTGATGCTATTCTAGCTACTAAGATAAAAATAATTTTATATCAGATAGAAGCCATAGGTTATCTAAGTTGCTTGTAGCTTCGTTATATGCAGATTAGATTACTTGGTGCAGGTAATTCTTTGAAATTTTAAATATCTATTCTAACGACATAAGTTTAATGTACACCTTCCATACAAAACTTTAGAGATATCGTCGTTTTTAACACACGCTCTGTTATTCCGCGGGACCATCCCGAATTTGCTTCACAGGTATCTCTTTTTCGCGGATATCTCCGCTGCACTCCTCAACGGATATGGTATAAAGGAAAATATTTTTTTCAATTAATGTGAATTAATTTTACTTTATTTCTTTAAATATGCTAATTAAATAAAAAAAAATAGGAATATTTAGTGACAGCACCAATAATCATGAGTACTGATGCAAAAATTAATTCTGCCTGTACGACTTCAGTGTCATTACCAGGTTGAGTTAATGGTAGGTTTTAAAAGGTTATCTATGGCATCATATTATCTGTGGTCTGTGATCTGTGCTCTGTGCTATTTGTAGTGAAATGTTTGACGTATCTGTGACTTTTCGTACTAGTTTGTAAATTTCAATAATGTTTGCTGTTTGTTATTGTTGATATTTATAAAAAACATATTTTATTACTTTATATGACTCTTCTAAAGTAGCATTGTGCATCATTTTTTAAAATTTGAATTATGGAAGTGACTCGCAAAAGTATGTGTAGAATACGCTCAAAGTAAATAAATAAGGTTATACTACACGTTTGGTTTCCCACAATTAAATATTCTTTCAGATTTCAAGGAAAGTTTGCCGTTAATACGTACGTCAATAGAAAAAGCGGACTTCTTAGTTATTGATGCGGAGTTTACGGGTCTGTTAAATGGACGAGAAGTCTGCATGTTTGATACTCCAGCGGAGTATTATAGTACACTTTTGAATGGTGCCTCCGATTTTTTGGTGATTCAGTATGGGCTCTGTGCATTTCATTGGGATGCGGAACTAAAGCATTATAAGAACGATGCATATAATTTTTATCTATTTCCTAGAGGACGCCCTGGACCCGAGAAAATGTTTTTGTGCCAAGGTTCCAGTTTAGACTTTTTAGCTAATCAAGGTTTTGACTTTAATAAGTTAATAAGAGACGGTAAGTCGTATTTTACGAAACACTTACTACATATTTTTAGGGTCTATATTACCTTAGCAACTGAACCTCTAGGAGATCTAGACAGAAGACAATAAGGGTGTAATTTTTGATTAAATTTTTATGAATAAATGGCTGAATGTTGTATATATATACATACATTGTATATACATACCATAAATAAATAAAATTTCATGCCATACTCTAAATATTAACAAAACTTGTCATGGTAGGAACATGATATTAAGATTGTCTCTTTTAAAGAGGTAGAGTCTTATAAACTATCATACTAGTGTAATGTTTTTTAAATGTTTAAGTGTTTAAAATATTAGTACCCTGCCCTGATGTAAATAGCCTATGTCCACCCACAATGATGTACTTTCCAAATGGTAAATGAATTTTTCAAATAGGTGCTCTGATTCCAGCAATTATAAACATACAAATTCACATTCTCTTTTTATAATGATAGTATAGATATAGTTTATTCACTTAAATATTATGGTTCCATAAATAATCATTGTCACAGAAGATTTTTTTTAAAGATTGTGTTATTGTATGGTTTGCTGTTTTTAGGTATATCATACATGTCTGAGCCTGTGGAGACTAAGCTGAGAGAAATGCTTATTGAAAAACATAAAGCATCTCAACAGGATTATGATGTAATCACCATACCCGCTGAACATAAAGAGTGTATTGATAAAATATGGTGAGTTTTTATTGCACACTGCTTGTTTAAATTAATTGTTCCCTGTATTTACCTTACTTTAAAATGCGTGATGGACTCCACCATACTATTCATACTCTAGAGTGCAGGTTGGTCTTATAAAAGGCTAAACAAAAAAATAAAATTTCAAACAGTCAGTTTTTGATGAGAATGTAGCCACATAAGGTAAAAGGCTTCTTACTTCATTGTCAAATTTAAATTCTTTGAATTTCGTTACTTTTATAACTAATTGCATTTTTGCACTTGCTATTTTTCACCATTTAAAACATTTTGTAACTACATAGTTTGGCAGTTAACTCTATTCAACACTTGTTATCCTACTAGCCTATTTAACTAATTTTGAACAACAACATCGTTGAATTCTCTTCACTGCCAAAGCGATGATTTACAAGATTCATAAAGGATTAGATGATTTTGAATGTAATTAAATTTCAGTGCAAATATTCGAAATTTTCTGGACAAGAATGGAAATAATGAAATGGAAGTAGATCGTTGCAATGCATTTGTGCGCAGACTTCTGTATCAGGAGATAAAATTACGATTTAAGGATGAGGTGTATCTGGAGACTGTAGTATTAGAGAATAAGGAGAGGTAAGATAATGACAATAATATATTACGTCTTACTATGTGCACTTTCAAAAAGTAATCTACTTTTACTTTTTAGAAATTTTTGTCAGGTGTGTTTGAGAGTAGCAAATTTGTACTTTGTATTGTGTAATTGTAGCTATTTTAATAGTAACATAATACCAAAAAGTTGTTACTCCCTGTGTAACAAAATTTTTAATTTATTGAAAAGAAACAGATCGGACCTTGTGCAGTAAAATGTTTTAGAGAGGTTGACTTTCAATGTAAGTTTTAAATATGTAAATTTATCTCTAAAACAGGCCAGTAATTGCTGCTTGACGATAAGAGACAGATAGACAAAAATTGTATTGAAATATATTTTTATCCCTGTATTATTAAAAACAAGTTCAGAGAGATGATTGCTCGGAGAGTTGGTAACAACAACAACAACAACAACAACAACTGGTTCTTCCGTCGCTATCGCCCTATCGGCGTATGTGACGGGGGACTACGGGCCTTAACGGTTATCCTTTTTACCGTGGCTTGGAACTCGGGGGAAGAACGGTCCCGTGAGAGTGCGGGCTCCGCTGTTTAGCGAGGTGAATTCTGTCCGTAACTCTTGTTAGGGTTGTAGTCAGTCATCACCCAGACGGGCGGGGGGTTATCCTGACTTAAGGAGCTCCTGCGGAAACGGGTAACCCTCCGGAGAGCGGGCATGGAGAGGCACGATCTCTTTCAGGGACTCATACGATCCATTGTCGGCGTGGTCAAACCACGTTGTTCTGAACGTAGCGCTTTGTTCCTGCGATTACTCGTAGAGTCAGATTCTGCTCTTGTTGCATGCGCTTGCTTTGCCACCTAGAAAGCAACCGGTATCATGCTGGCGCCGCGTAGGCTAATCGTGACCCAACGTAGGTGTAGTACTCACATTGCTCTAATTGGTAACCTGGATGATAGCACCGGTCGGACATCCGAACTATCGATGATACATCCAAGGTACGTAACGGTCGACTGCCGCACCACCTTCCGGTCACGGACGCGAAGCGGCGCCGGCAGTTTGCGTGACTTGGTGAACAGAATTGACAGGTGAACCGTCTTACCGACATTGATGTCTATCCCTGACTTGACCAACCAAGGAGGCAGTAGGTCCAGCAGGCGATGCATGCTTGCGACCGCTAGCTCTGCCTTACAGAACGAAAGGAAATACGCACTGTTGTCAGCGTAAAGTTCGAGCACTGCATCGCGCTCTCTCCCACTCTTGGAAGTGTCCCTCAAAAGTTGGGATGTCGTTGGAGTATAGCGCGTACAGTGTTGGCAACAGGCAGATTCCCTGCGGCACTCGCGCACCTTTTGGGCGGAGGTCTGAGGTCGCGTCCTCAACCGACACTACGAACTACCGCCTATGGAGAAACAACGCCACTAGTTTAACCAGCATTGTTGGCACGGACGAGTCCAACATGCCACACTCCGTCGAATGCCTTCTCGACGTCCCATACTGCTTGTCCCTTATATTAATTGATGGCAATATGCGATTCAGCATCAGCCGTTCGTTACGTTTTGGCCGTATTGGGGCGGCCTAGAATACTCCCCCCAATCCCATGCCGGCAGAACAGGGTGTCGTAAGAGGCGACAGAAGCCAGCTTGCTTGGTGGTAGGGCTTCGGGTAAAGATTATATTATTTATATTATTATTAAGTCGTTAATATTATGATTGGTATTATTATCTTTCCGTGAAGCCTACCTGGCTAGCTACCACCACAGCAAATGGGGGCTTGAGTGCCAGTACTTTCTTTGTTACCTTTCTCTCATTTCCTGGCCGACAACGCATCAGTGATACCTTTGGTCTTGCTGATGTCCATGGGCGACGATGACCGCTTACCATCAGGTGGCTTGTCTCCTCGTTTGTCGGCTATTACCATAAAAATAAGAAGAGCTTCGCCAGTGTCAGCTGCAGTGTGATAGAACGATGACCTTCCCCAACATCTAGATGTTCAGAAAGTGGCCAAAGCGACTTCGGCCCCATTGAGCATCATACCGATCGCTAGATTGGTAACCTTATCAAGGCCTGGGGCCTTGCGTTTTGGAAGTTGCGCTTTGGTTGCCGTGTGTACAACCGTGGGACCCTATAAGGAAACCTAATGTTAAGTTATGGTCATATTTATTTCATGTTATTATATTTGGTTGCATTGACATGACAACGTACTAGTAACGTTTTGATGAGTGACCAGTGATTCACTATTTTCGAATAAAATTTATGTCGTTCTAAGTTCTGAAAACGCGCTGAATCTAAATAATATGTTTCGGTACTGTTCAATCTCAATTATCGTGACTAATCTTAGCACTCGGTAATTCATCATTTTTCTGAATTGTTTCAGAATATTAAAAGTATTTCGATTGACGGATGAACACAGTGAAACAAACAGAGAGCAGCTCAAGAAACAGAAGGAGTGGGAAGATTTTGAAGAGGCGGTAGGCTTCTCCAAAGTGGCCAGGATGATAAGCCAGTCAGTAAGTTCACAGTTAACAACTTGGATACAATGTAGTAGGGAATTAAGTAGGGTTTTGGAATAGTTTATTTCACATAAAGCATACAAGGAGTAAATACACTACACCATACGCGATACATACAGGTTGGGGGTTAGCAATTTATTATTACACTGAGGTTAATACCTTTTTTTCGTTTTTGTTTGGTTTTAATTTTCAGTTATGTTTCTGCGTGTTCTTTTAAACTATTACCCATAGAATCCGTATTGTATAAGTTAATATCAGTGCTCTGGATCACCACCAGAGTAATAATATAACTGATCCGTGCGATCCGTTTCTTTAGTGCTTACTGTAATATGTAACTAATATAATGATATATAATTATGATTACCAATTAAGTTTATTTTACCTGCATTAAGCATTTATTGAAATGCAGTAAGAATTTATTACTTAAATAAAAAATATTTGTTTCTTTTTTCGCATATGTATTTTTTCAATAGAGTATTCGGACATACAATTAACAAAGAAACGGTTCAAGAATCTCCATAACTATAACTATGATTTCTTATATCTGACATTCGGAAGTAACAACCGCCCTTCAACCGTACAACGAACTGGGAGATGCAGCCTCGTTGCTCTCGATGACCGATTACATTTTCTGTCGTGTTTCGTTTATTATAATTTCTAATGACATTTCAGGGCAAGCTGGTGATCGGCCACAACATGCTGTTGGACTTGATACACACACTCAACCAATTCTTTCAGCCTTTGAAGACGATGAATTATACAGCTTTTAAGGAGTTCGCACATTGCATGTTTCCCATGTGAGTGTCTTAGCATTTAGTTGTGAGAACATTAACAACATTGTTTATTTACTTAATACATTTTTGTTCTATACCACATGTCATGGGTAACTCGGTATTGCTCATGCAGGTTAATGCCATCACATCTTCTGATTCACCTATCATACTGACTTTAAAACATTAAACAATGAATACGAGGGCTGCCTTTTAAGTCGTGTCGTTTGAAATAATTATAGATTGTTACCACTTATTGTTTTTCCCCTCGTATCACATTTTTATAAGTCATTTTTTGTTTAGGACATTGCCTAGGTGCTTAATCAGGATCGAGCCAACATGATGAACGCTTACAATTGTCGCAAGTGACAATGCGATTTAAAAACAGTATAGTTTTTGTGAGTTTTAAGTAACGTAAGGTATGTCTCGACGTTTTCGTTGCACTGGCAACAATTCAGCTTGTCCGGTATCCATTTTTCAAGCTCTTTCACTTGGCCAATTTGATACAATGGATCGTTATTGTAAAGTTGTTGGTAACTCAGCCGTAAATTGAGCACCGTCAGCTTTCGCAATCGACCACGGACGTCATCGTCAGACAAAAAAAAATTTGACTGGAAGCGTTCAAACCAGTAACGGGTCGTGTGTCAGTGTTTGCGTCGTATATGTAGTTAAGTTTGGTTGCTGTTTGCGCACTATTATCACCACGGTGCAACTCGTATTCCATAATTGTTCATATTTTCAATGTGTTCACGCTGACGAATATTCAAATGTGATGGAAACAAAACACTAATCGATAAACAAATAACAGAATTTAAAAAGAATTGTATGTTTTAAAAATAAGTTTCATTCCAAATCAGATATCATAGCCAATTATAAACGAATCTATTGACCAGTACTCGAAAACGGCAAAGTCATAATTCAAAAGACCTATTATAAAAAGAAAGGTATTAAAAAACTATTAGCAATGTAAAAACATGTGAAAGATACATGAGTGTCGCCGCATTGTTTCCAGGTTGTTGGACACAAAGTACATGTCGAGTGTATCGCCGTTCAAGGACAAGGTCAACTCCAGTGTACTGAGACATCTGCTTCTGACGTTGTCGGAGCCGCCTTTTGCAATACCTAAAGTTGGTGGGTACTCTTGTAGAATTATAATAAGGCTAAAATATATTGATTGTTATAAATTGGAAATTGATTACATAACTTAAAGTCTCCTTGCCGCGGTTGACATGGTCACACGAGTTATAAAAACTACGATCAGAGAACAAGTTAACCGGAGGGAGATCTGCATTCAGGCTAGGTGAAGGTGTGGGGAGGGAGAGTACTCCAATTATTCTAGTTTGGTGCTTTTATATTTGCAAAAAATGAAGAAACAGATACCGTGATTCAATAATAATTTTGTGGCGCCACCTCTTGTCGTAACATGGAAACTTTCCATTCGTCAAACTAGAAATTCTAATTTCACTGAACCCTGTGTCATATGTCAGACTCCGATGACGGTCGAGGTTACGACAGTACAGACGACAAGCATCACGAGGCCGGCTACGACGCTTACGTCACTGGCCTCTGCTTCCTGGCGATGCACAGGCACCTGCGGCAGACCGACCGCGTGGTCACCGGTCATCCCAGCTTGCTGCCGTTCCTCAACAAGTTGTACCTGGCCAGGACCGCGCCCGTCGACTCGCCCTACATCAACTTCAAAGGGAAAGATCGTGAGTTACTACTACAAGCTCTTGTCTACTATTATTATTATTACTAACTTATTGAAAATCAGTGTCAAATTGATCATCAAGTGAAGCAACGCACTTGCGGCTCCCTTTGCATAGCACGTATCGATAGCTCCACGGTGACAACTTACCATCAGTTGGGTAAGTCTGCTTGAATGACACTGATGTAGAAAATCTAATGTTTTTTTTATGGTAATTGCCGACAAACGAGCAGACCAGCGACTTGATGGTAAGTGGTAACTGTCGCGCGTGGACATCAGCAAGACCAAAGGTATCACTGATGCGTTTTCGGCCAGGAAATGAGAAGATGGTAAGAAAGAAAGTACTGGCTCTCAAAACCCCAGCCGGAACACGACGAGTCGTTTGGCGGTTGACTCAAGCAGGAGGGTGGAGCCAGTGGGTGGTGGGAGCCAGACGGGCTTCACGAGAATATAATAATGCCAATCATAGTACTGATAATATAATGTTTACGCGGAGCCTTACCATCAAGCAAGTACTTCATGTAATATGTCACTTTAATTCGATGGATTTCTCACCACCATGACCAGTGACGTATCTCACCTCTGGTTTGAGTACTCAAAGGGAGGAGTGAAGGTCGCAGGCCACTCAACGACCACTTTATTGAAAAGCTTCAACCAAACAAGTTTCTTGACGTTGTTTTCCTCTACTGAAACAAGTGTATGATTGATTTTAAATTTGTACATTATTTTTAAAATATACAGGTGTAATTTTGAAATGCAGACTAACCAATACGTTAAAATTAAACATAAAGCTTAAATAAATAAGCTTTTTCGAACTTAATAAGCTTTTCCATCTAAGGTTACATCTCCACTCTATCAGATGGGATTGTAGTCAATCGTTGACTTATAAATAAGTAAAAAGTACCACTGCTGAAAGTTCTTTGATGTGACTTAATCATTCCGAGAAGAATATATGAATATGAAAACACGTACGAGCTATGTGTTGTTTGTTTGAATTTTGTATTGTTATTTTATATCGTAACCGTGTCTGTTCGTTGCAGCGTCACCGCCGAGGGACCATGTATTCCATTTAACATTCCCGAGAGAATGGCAAAGGAGTTCAATAAATGATCTGTTTAGACCGTTCGGTAAGTTGACAGTTTCATTAATAATTTGCCATCATCTTAACTCATCCTTGATATGATACAACTAGATTACAGTCTCTGACAAGATTATATTGACAGCTATCTGACATATTCTGTCATGATTTTTTGCGAATGTCACGAGCTCCTTCTGGTGGCCGTGACGTTATATTATATGGTTTGGAGGGATTTAATTATAACTTAAAATTCAATATTATTCTCTTTGTCTGGGCGTGCGTGCGTGCGTGAGCGTGTTACGATGCGTACGTCGTCGATGCGTGTTCATACAGCGTGCGTTAAAAAAAACTATCTCTATTTCGACTTTACCCAAGCTAATTATTCTCACACAGCTAATTCGAGCCATATTAACGTTTTTTATAGTTACTTTAATTTCCAGGTCCGATAACGGTGCAGTTCCTAGACGACACGTCGGCGCTGGTGCTGCTCACCAAGCGGGAGAATGCGCGCTACGTGCTGAGCGCCTTCGACGATAGCAACCGCGTTAAAGTCATCACGTACGACAACTACAAGAGACTGAACATCTGGGTGAGATAATGTTTACTCACAATACAAGTTTATGGGGCCCCGGTCTGTGCATTGTACATAGCTGCGACTACCACGGTGAAGGTAGTTCGATCGTTTATAATAAATTTTATATGTTCGATGAACATGCAGCTTAGCCGGTGACCCCGCCTTAGATTGCTGGCCAGGGCACAGATTTATGTTACTGATAATTGTTTGTTCATCGGTGTGTCTCGCCATCTGCAACACAGGGAGTTTGAGCAATTAGGTACGTATATGAGGGATTTCTAAATTAACCCAAGTTAAGTGTTCTGGAAGATGTGACGTTTGTACGGGAAACTTTAAGTAAGGCCATTCTAAGACTGCGAAGTTAATATTTAACAAATATTTTGATATTCGCCGCCACTAGTACTAACTGCTACCAAGTTTTTTTTTATTAGTAGGTTTAATATTACGAGTAGTCAGTTGATATTTAACGGCAGAGTTTTTCATACAACCCTACTCAATGGGTCCCTAAAAGTCTGTTCCTAAACCGGCAGTGGAAATTTCAATGTAACACAAAAGTTTTGTTTTGTTAATGCCACACTGACCACCGTGGAAGACAGCGTTCGCTAAGTGTTGGTTTCTCCGCAGACGGACGAACGGCAGATCGAGAAGATGGAGCTGGAGTTGAAGCGGACGCGGGCGATGCTGCACGCGTGCGTAGTCATTGCTGGAATTGTATTAGCTGTATACTGTCATCACTTGTACACTACCTTCGATGCGTTTAACTAAAGTGTCTCGTACACGATAGATCTGTACCATACAGTATTAGTGGAGCTAGCCACACGAGACACACCAGCTTCGTCCTCAGGTGTGATAAAATAATTAATTTGGCTATTTAAGGTCATAGTTAGCCAACTGCGCTAATCTATTGATTACGCGTACTTTTCTCAAGGTAAAAGCCGAAGCATGCACGCCATCTTTTATCTTTTTAGCCTTGATCACACTCATTTAATATTACAACCGTAATTGATTCGTTACCTGGCAAGAAGAAGTGGAGAACCAGCTTGTTCATTATTATTGGTTGAACACGTTGTAATTTCATGGTTGATTTCAAATGATGGTCGGTATCATTCATATACATAGGGCATGACTTATCACCACCCTTTATTACCGTCGGGATGTGGGAGGGGTTAATATCAAGCATAGACCCTTGCAAAAGAAGAAACCTGATGTCATTCCCTCGGTCGTTGGTTAGGAGTCGCGCCACAGGCTCGGGAGGTTTTTTTGGTCTCCAGGATGGTCCCTTAAAACCCAAAACAACTATTATATTTCCAAGGTTATCTGGCTGCGAATCATTAGATTACCTTTTCAATATAATTCCAATTATATATTTAAGAAATTATTTTTAACCTTACAAATCCGGGATCTGTCGTTTCATTTCATTTGTACCATCTAGCAATACCCGTCTTACCATTTTCATGACCTCTCGCACTGGGTCACCGTTTTACCCTAGCGAGTATGGTCAACGTACTAACTAATTTCGTCTCGGAAAACGTGTTCATTGTCGTCGTCTAGATGCTTTTGCGTGGTGTTATTATAATGCTAAACGCGTCATTCCAAAACTAAATAAATATCTTTTTCCTTTAAAATAATTTTAAGACATTAGATATATATAAATATATTATAGACTTATAAATATCCACAGTATTTTATTAGTTAATATTCGAATCTAGGCCATCTGAGTGGGAGGCTGAATTTCAAACCATTAGGCTATTACTGCTTTTATTTTGTATTCTAAGTATATAGGTTGCATCGTAAACTTTAAATATAGTCATAGCTAGGTGAACAAGTTACTGCCCGACGCAGCCGCAACCACACACGCACGTTTAGCGTCCCCCGACCGGGGACGTTGACAACGTATTATAGATAGAGCACGAAAGCCATGCTTCCAACTGTCCTACGGTTAAAAAGAGAGAGAAGATTGCGGTACCTTCGCTATCTCTCTCTTTTCGCGCATGTGTAATTAGCGAAAAAAGTGAGCGTAACAGAACAATTCGACGGTTTGTTGCTGTAACTGAATTTCTGCGGTCGATAATGTGTTTATAAAAAGAAAAATACATGTGTAATTTGAAAATTGTTTTGATTTTATTATTTGAAAAACAAGCTGTTCTTTGATACGCATGCGTTAGTAGAGAGAGACAGATAGTTTACCGCAATTTAATTTCTCTTTCTAACCGTCGGACGTTTCCGCTTACAGACAGCCTTATGATGTTTGACGTCACATTAACACGTATAAGCCGAGTAAATGACACTTAACTGCAAAAAAATGTGAGAAAGCATTGACTGAATTTAGCAGTTGATTCATTAAAATTTCGTATCTTCTTTGTTTTTAATAGTTTTGTCAATTTGACGTCTACATTTATGGGGGCGGAGAGGGGATTCACGACCTGTATGACACCCCGCAGCCGGTGCCCGGTTATCATTTTAATTTAAATACAAAATCTAGTTAAATACTACTTTAGGTTTTTTGAGAAGCTAGAACTTTAGTTTTTACAGTAGACATGTCTTATTTTATGTTATCTATTGTGTCGCACTAACAATGCAATTGCGAAATCAACGCCTGGAAATAATCGCTATCAGTGAGTCGATGCTAGTGAAGATTGCGCTTCGAACGTACACGAGATGTTTATTTCTATTTAATTATATTATTTGTACTGCATCATTAAAACTACGAATATGAAAGCTTCACGAGTTTTAATAATTTCCTTTTTACTGTTGTATTATCTGTGTAGTTGTTAAGGCTATTAAACACAAATATTTCAATCTGATTGTTTTATTTACAGTAAAAGTGTGTGGGTGGGCGGTCGATATATCTTGGGTCATACAACAATTCCTTCTTGTTTGTTAACTTAAGGTTAACTTTCATTACAACTTAATCTTATTCTGCTTCATTAAAATATAATGCATTATCCAGTATCGGTTATTTATTTTATATTTTAATACCCACTGTTCGTATACGTCTGTAAAAGCAACATATGTTATTATGATTTGCTAGGTGGGTATATGTTTTTTGTAAGGTCTTTTATAGTTTGTGAGATATTGAGGAGTCATTCGATTGTTAGGAGATGTATAAATAACCAGCTCTGCAGCTCGTTCCGCTCATATTAAATCATTTAATTTTAATCAAAGTGTAGTTTTTAAAAGATGCGCAGGAGTTTCTTTCGTCTCTTCTCTACGATAAATCACAAAATGACGTGCATAAGTGTATGAATGATATCTATGTGAATAAAGGAATTTGAATGTTTAAATGTAGCTTGGATAGATCGGTAGAGATTGATATTTCAATACGTGGGCGTGGATGTCAAAACATCAGATGTTGGATAGCAAAGTTATGGCTTGTAGTCGGCAGTATTCATCTTGTATATAGATTTTAATGTTACTTTGACACTTGTAAACTAGAACTAAAACGCGATCGATGTAACGCGGTTACTAACTAGATATTCTTACTACGGAACTAACTAGATGATAAAACTTATTGTTTTTTTTTTAACGATACATATAGATAATATTGTATGCATCCGGTGCAAGGTGCAATAAAAATTGAATTAGTTAAATTAAGTGCATTAATAAAATCCACATAGATAACAAATTAGAAAAGTTTTAGCTCTGTTGGTAATGACATGTTCCGATGAGTTAGGAGTTTCGGGTTCGAATCCGGTTACGGCCAATATTAACGTAGAGTAGAGTTTATTATGTGTTATTTATGTATATTTATGCCACATGCAACGCAGGGAGGCCTAGTTTGGCGAATATATGTGTGTTTTATTTATTAAGTTTAGTGTATAATTTATGTTCGTTAATATTACTGCAAAGTAAAATTCAAAAGTTAATAATATATCGAGCAACGTTAGTGATAGCCTCGTGGTTGGTAATACAGTCTCCCACTCGCCGTGTCGATGTACGATACTTGCATTTCTAACTGCGAGAAGTTATTGCATGGTTCGGAGAAAGAAAACATGTTGAGAACACCTGTGTATATCTGACAGTTGTTTATAATGATTCAAGCTTTCAAATCTTAAACACTTCATTATGTTTTCAAACCTGCAAATTTTTCATTCTCCATAATGTACACAATCCTGCAGACCTTTAATTTTCCATAGTGTACACAATCCTGCAGACCTTTCATTCTCCATAGTGTACACAATCCTGCAGACCTTTTATTTTTCATAATGTACACAAACCGGCAAACCTTTCATTCTCCATAATGTACACAAACCGTTAAATCTATAATTTTTCCATAATGTACACAAACCGTCAAACCTGTAATTTTCCATAATGTACACAAACCGGCAAACCTTTCATTTTCCATAATGTACACAAACCTGCAAACCTTAATTCTGAATAACGTTCTTAAATCTCCAAATCTGACAGTTTTCTCTAATGTTCTCAACGACGTGTAAAGCCCATCAAACTTCTGTTGGAGCTGTGGCAGCGCCGTGATATACTCACTCCAGGGGACCTCAAATACGTGTCCTAATGATAATGGGCGGCTAATGATTTTACACAATTTATAAACATTTTAACAGAATAGAGGGCACTATCAATCCTCTTCAATATTTTGTTAAGTTTGAAAATTTACTTCGGGCTAAGAACCAATGATATTTAAACAAGTGGTTTAGTAGACGGGCACTTCGACATTAGAAACAAAAATTCCGAATTATGCTGTTATCAATTGTAAAAACTTAAAGATTCAGCATTATTATACTGTAAACTTACATGTCAAACTTTCAACTGATTCCGCAGTGAGATTATTGAAATATTAAATGTCGGGGTAATTTGAATAAAGTTAACGATTTCATCATAACAAGTGGTGTATGTTATGGTAATTTGATTATAATAAATTGTTATATCAATCACAATACCTATTGTAATTGTTGCGCCGTAAAATGGGACGTGAGTTTGATTTGTGAAATCATAGAATTCCCGCGCAGTTTACATTGTGCACATCATCAAAAGGACCGCGGGACGTCATCGCAGCTGTGAAACAAGTAACAAGGACATGTTTTTATATTGGTTCATAATTAATTAATTGTAGAAAAACTTTTGATTATACTGATTACTTGTGATATTCCTTCGAGCGATTTATAACAAAGATACTTTTTTAGGATAAATTGAACATTCGACAATTGCGCTACGTCCTCCTTTAATTGGCAATTTAAATACCTTCACTAAAATCCCAGCGCTGGGCTTGTTGTATCGATATATCGACGGATTTACACAGCACGTTTCATTAGCTAAGTAAATAATTTAAACCCAGCTCCGCGGGCGCTGTACGAAGCTCCGCTATTGTGTGCGCTCCGCGGATCCACCGAGGATATCAATAGGGTGCTTCGGGAAATGTTATGCTTAGGATAATCCTGGGGAAACTAGGACATGTGAAATTGGTTTTTGTCTAGACACTAGTTAAGGGAAAATTATTTTTTACTCTCTTACAAAGCATTCATCTTGTGCTTAAATGGAAAAATATCGTTAATTTCTTTGATCGACTAACATTTAGGTATATCATGTACTGCAGTGAAGCGGAAAAGACAAATAATTCACTTTTACATGATGGCGCACAATCTTGTTTTTATATTCAATTAATTGAGTGTTTTAAACATTTTCATAATAAAATAAAACTCTTATTTATTGTTAATTAAGTCCGTACTTGTGTACATTAGACAGATTATAGTGTTTTGATGTAAATTGATTGCAACATTTATAATTGAGGTTATTTAACTCGGTCATTATAGATGTACTATCATGTTATAGGAACAGAATTCGCAGAGGCCTTGGCATCAATAAAAAAAAAATTGTAGGTAGAAAAATCTCTAGAAGAAGAAGACGAAGAATTCAGACGTCTATATAAATATCTCATGATTACTTTGAAAATTTATTTATATTAAAAAAAGAGATACAAAGCACGGAGAAAAGGTAATTCTTATGTCCTTAAATTATAACAGGAAACGTGGCTACAAACGGCGGTAGCTCGGACAATGGCGCGTGGCGATACCGGCGACCCCGCGACCTCGCGTGCGCGCTTCCGCCATCTTGCATTTTAATGCGCCCGCGCATTTGCATACCGCCGACACGTGCGATGATATTCCATTCTCATTTTCTGTTTCGCATAAAACGGATTTTCACCATTGTAACCGACGTTTCAGCATCGTATTGTTCGCGTTAGCATTGTGAGCAAATACGGTGGACGTAACGGCTATGCCATATAGCTATTCAAAAATTTGTTTCACAATAAACACCATGTTGTTCATGGAAATATGTTGCATGCTGCTCTATTAAAACGAGTTTGTTGAAATCCTTTCAGTATATAAAATTATCACTGAGTACTGGGGCATACGGTCTTATGTAGGACGTAATTCTGACGGCGATTCAATTTGCTTTGCTTTGTTAGCGTATCTTTCTACTTAGTGTGACAGAAAATTTCGTGATGTCAATAACTTCGTATGGACAGTTTCTCAAAACTTGAACACATATCTTCTTTAATTGTTCGAAAGTTATTTGTTTTGAAGTATAGGTAGATGTACTTGTCTACAAAGATTTATAAAAATACTTAATTATTGTACATAGTTCACAACACCTAAAATATAAGTTACCTTTTCTTTAGAGAATGGCTAAAAAGCTTTACGTATTGTTAATATTTTGAGTAATTTTAGCAGGTTGCAGGTGAGTCTTAGAAATCTCGTATGTTCTATATAAAAGTGGTTTGCTCATAAGATGTACAGAGATATAACTGATTGTATAAACAATACATACCTAAATACGACCAGAGGCATTAGATCGCCATCGTCCGTGCGGGCGCTATCGGAGATGTCGCCCGTTGCGCACTGCGCGCAGATAATCGTAACCCGTGATGGCATCTATATCAATTGCCCGTTAACATTGTTGTTTCATGACATTGAATTTCTATTGCAGATTTTATTCACCATTCGGTACTTTGCTCGCGGTGAATAAAACATGCCAAGGTAGATTGCAGCTGTTACACGTCGTAAATATAATGGGTATTCACAATTTATGTTTTTTTCTGCTGTTTGTAATATGTATGAAAATAGTGGGTACCTGGGTAAGAGGTTTAAAATTAGTAGTGAATGCAATTAATTGGAAACTTGAAACGAAATTAGTCTGCCGGGATCTGTGTGACTAGTCCAAAGGTCATTGGACATCAATATATTGTCTCGTTCGTCTATTTTTTACCGCGTATTCTGCTGCTTTTATAGAAACAGACCTTGTATTTGTTCATATATAGGTAGGTACCGTAAGTCGGTAACCAGGCCGGGTATTCGGTATATATTCGTAAAAGCGCACGAGTAAGCGACATATAGAGAGAGCCACTTTGTGTTACCCCTAAAAGACGGCGACATGGATGTGTGAAACGCATTGGTATGGTTTTAGATTTGGCAGACTAGCAAAGCGTATAAGCTCGTTGTTCGGATACGAGATTACATGCGTGTATTTATTTCATCGATCGTGCGGAGCGAGTCGATTTGTTCAGTATAGCGATTTATGCGTTTACAAGCTACCAATATTAAAAGAAAGTTTTTCTTTGCTGACACAAGACGGGCGTGTTACAAAGTAGGGAAGTTGGAATTTGCGTGTTTGGAAGCAATAAAACGACCTTACAAACACACGTGTAAATCACATGTGTAAATTGTTAACAACTGCCCTTGTATTCATTACCCATACGTTAATATCACTGAGTTTGGTGAGCCACCATTTGTTTTTTCGGAATAACAAACAGGACTGCTGTTCGCCTGGTGTTAAACAACACCAGAATCCATGGACTTCGTAACCATAAACCTAATATACTAGCGTAATAGAGCACTCAGTGTACGAGTGAGACTTCAAGCTTTACGGAAAAACGTGCTTGCAATAAAGAGACGGAAGAGAATTGGCAGTAAGACTGTTATCAAATTATTTACTCCCTATTAGTCTATTGTCAAAAAATTGCTTTGTGTTATTTTATTATTTATTTTCAATCTTACTGTATTTTATCGGACAAACAACAGTAAGCACGATGATGATATTAAATTAAACTACAATTCTGTTTGTTTTCGGTCGCAAATGTAGCGGTACTTATAACAAAAAAATGGAACGTCTTGCGTCTTAATTACGGTGAGATTCATCGAAAAATTAGCGATTTATATTAGATTACATGTAGTGGTGATTTCGTTACGTATTCTGTGAAGGTTTTACTTATCAAAACAAGTCCACCCTACAGTCTACTATCAAACTCGCTCTCTGTACCGTATCTTTTCTCACGTGGTGCCTCCGTTGTACGATTCAAGAGCTCGTGACGGCGCACGCGCATATCTCACGCGGGCGCTGTTCCCGCCTGTTAACCCTTGTCGCAACCGGTGTGAGTATTCATCTTGCTATCTTCTAGGGAAGTGTGTTTATGTCACATTTAAGTGGATAAGGTGGTGTCTTTGCATGAGGTTAGGGTCGAATTATTGAATCTTGTTGTAGTTTCGCGAACTTCTCCAACGTGGCGTTAGCGTCGTGAGGTCGTGATTGCGCGCGTGCATCTCCCATGAGTAACTGTTGGATATCTTGTCAGTAGGGTTCGTTGCACCTGTCGTAAAGATAAGGCTTCCGAAGATCATAGTCATTGTATTGATGGCTTGTATTGATATCATAGATGATCGATTGATTTAAGTGATTTTAGGTGTAGTTGAATGGAGGACAATTGGTGGTAGATATTCTTGTGCGCTTTGAGGCTGTATGGTCAGGAATTAGATTCAGCTATTGTCAGTATTTCGACACTGACAAGCTACTGAGCTTGTACCGTAGTAGAACAGAGTGTTGCATGATCCAGGCCGTTTCTATAACAATTAAAGACCCGGGCGGGCTTGACCTGAATATTACTGCATATTATTTACAAAGTCGTCGATTGTTCAATTAATTAGCAGTACATTCCTTCACCTTTCTAGACGTTATTACCTCTCGTTGATACTGAGTCTCTTTGCCGTAAGAGGGTTATAGGTTTTCGGGCAGCCATTAAGATTTATGTGACACATATTTGTTCTCGGCTCGAGGGTATTTTTCGTGATATCTTCCATGTCACCTGTGACAGGTAATCCTTACACGAGATATGAATGTTTATTATATTATTTGTACAATATATTTTTTATATCTTAACTATCATTTTGGTAAAAGAATTGCTTTTACAAATGTCATTGTGTTAACAGTTGCGTAATAATCGATTATTGATAGTTTTATACCACGCGTGATACTTGTGAATTTCCGTTTAGGCAGCGGTTGCGAATGATTTCTCGGTGAAGTTGAACAGATCGCTATCGGATGGTATGCGGTTGGCGAATCTCGCTGGAAGACGAATGAAAGCGCTCCTCGCGACAGGCCATCGATTATTTAGCTTCAACTGATTTTATCGTGTTTCCTCTTCATTAATTTATATTGATTTCTGTTAATGTTCTTAGATCTCTTTTCTACTTGCGCGTGGTTTATAAGCTCTTGAAAGTAGTTGTTCAAGTTTATTTTCAAATGATGGTTTAGTTTTTGATTACAGTGATTATTTAGTGTTATGGTTTTTATATAGGGTGGTCGGACTCACAAACAGTTAGTTATCGAATTATCGGTTTGAAGTTGAACATGATGTTCTAAAGGGTGTTTGAAATATGCTACACTATTAAAATACATATTAGTTATCGCTGTGGCTTTTGTCTGATATGATATTAAGATATTAAGGAGTAAATACAAAAAGTCTACTTCCGTCCGCACAGCACTTTCCTTGGATTTCTCCTTTAAATTTCATCTCTTTGCTGTGTGGAAAAGCTTTATCATTTTTCCTATTTCAACAAATTTAAACGTTTTCGAATGAACATCCGTTTCGTATGAAAAAGCAATTCGATGAAGTCGATGATATAAAACTTCGTTATTCAAATATTGCGTTTGCATCCGACTTCGCAGTCGATCTATTTCTTCGTGACGTCGTTCATCTTCTCAATGTTAATAGATTAAAGTTAAAGAAACGTATAACGGTGAATTAATAACTTGTATATATATAACTGTAACTATAAAATATTTGTCTACTTACCAGGACATTGTCTCCTTATCCGAATGATGCTACGTTTGGTGGTGAAAACTTGTGTTAATAATGGCGTTCGATTTTAAACTTATCTCATTGTAGATTATACACTAAAAAGTTTATGCGTGATAACGATTTTTGCAACTGGATCGAAATGTTGTAAAATGTACAGTTATAATAAAATGTATGCCAGTGTTATTGTCATGGATTATTTATTTAAACTTATTAATTTTTTCAAAGTAACGCTTAATGAGACCAACTGAGACGGATATTTTTCCTCCATTGAACTACCATGATGGTTTTTGTTGTGGCCCCTTGGCACGATCAGTCTCACTCGTATATTGTGTTTGTCTCCTCCCGCTTTATATCTCGCGCGTCTCGCGTGCGTGTATAACAAAGGAAAGACAATCCCCGTACGTTTTCTTCGCTGACGTGGTACTAATGGCGCCACCCGACGACGCACCTGAGTTATTGCGTCCGACCGCCGGCTAACGAGTTGCCATCAGTCTAAGCGTTCTGGAGCCCTTCCTTTCTACGTTTTGAATAGAGTTGTGCAATGTGATACTACTGTTTGTGTGCGGTTCCTAAATAACATGATCTTAGGCCCGATACGACTCAGCTATAACACTTGAGGGGTTGTATCGGAGCAACGCATCTCCATTGAAGCGTTCGTGGCTGCAGGACTACATGGAGTAACATAAATTGAACAATGTTTAGCGCTGATTTTTCCTTATAGGTATTTCTTCATCGCCATAAAAGAGCAACATTTGGTGATATAACATTTTGATTCAGTCATAATTCTCTCTCTCTCTCTCTCTCTCTGTGTGTATGTGTGCGTGTGTGTGTGTGTGTATTGGTTATCGACACCCCGTCACCGCTTTATGTATTACGAAAATACTGTAAAGTGAACATGGTTCGTCAATCGTAATGATCAAAGTGCGGGAACATCGAGCGCTGTCAGTTACGTGAGGAGTGTCATCTTTTTTGTCAAATCGAATTATTTTGGAGAGGGCGAGATGCCATATGGCATTGGTTATATGTCATATGTTATATATACACATAGAATATGTTTATACTATGGGTTTTTATCATTATGTCATCAAACCGGTCTTGACGATTCTATAGGATAGTAGTGACCCTATTTGCCGAAGGAGGAATCCCTCGTTTATTCTCCGATTCTAGGGCAGACATTTATAGGTTATACAAATGAGTGTATGTCCATGTCACCCGCCACACTGGGACACCTGCAGTGGTAGGAGTGTGAGATGTATGCGTGAGAGGGTTTAATAAGTTAAGTTATTATTTTGATGTCGTTTTCTTTTAAAAGATAATAGGCGATAATACATGTTAAATGTCACGAGCCATATAAGTAATGGTGCCAAGTTGGCGTGGCTCAGTTTGGCGTTGGTCAATTTCACCGCGAACAGCACAAGTGGCGTTGACCCACGAGCCAAATAAGCTCGGTGTTGTACAATTTGCCCCGGACACGTCACTCAAGTGTAATTGGCCTTTACCGCCATTAGCTAATGAGATGGCGATACGATCTCGTCGGCGATCGCAAAGAGGAGCCGGCTCCGTTAGGCGCCCGTGACGTAGAATACGTGTCGTATAGAAATGATTAGATGTCCGTGTCTGTGATTATTGACGAAGTTGTCGATTGCGTTGTATGGAGTTTGTTTGTAGTGTACATAGCTACTCTTTTATGTATGGTAGTGTGTATAGCAAAACAGTTTATGTAATTACATTTTCTTTCTTCATCTATCAGTACTTTGAGGTCCAATTCAGGGCGTGGATTTTGGCTAAGTGGTG
>DWPT01000612.1:0-22701 GCA_018251895.1 Agathymus mariae mariae
GACGGTACTCATACTCCATAATTACTCGAATTTTTAACGTATCCATGATGACGAAAAATGTTCGAATGCGTTGAAAATAAAACACTAACTATTAAACAAATGACGATTTTAGAAAAAAAAAATTCCTTTTTTTAAAAATAAAATTAATTTGAAATTAGAATTATCAGCAAAAAAAAAATATTTTGATTTGAAATGGCCAGTACAGCAGAACGGCAATTTCATAGGTAAAGACCTATTATAAACGACACATTGCCTGGAAATAATACCGTAGAAAAGCTTTAAATGTATTTTGAAATACCTATATGTTGTTTTGAAAGACGTGCTGAGTTGTTTCTTTCTCCGTTCCTTCTCCTCAGTATTAAATCACCTTTTCGAAACGGCAGTTGAAACAAACACGACTTAATTAAGTGTATTTACAACATACACAAATCATTACATAATTTTGTATTTGAAAATATAAATTGAACCGTCTTCAAAAATATAAAGCATGAAATGCCACAGGAGAGTGAAAAATTACAGTAACATTAATTACAGTACAGTAAACAGTAAAATTAATTACAGATTTAATTCTGACCGCAAAATGTAACATTATAATTAATTTACATTACCTGCATATATATGCAATGTGACAACTCTTGTTAAAACCTGTTACTTATCAATTGAAATAAAATTTTAATATACTGCAGTCGGTGCGTCGTGTTCAATTAAAAACACCTTTATATTTAAATAGCCCACAAGCGAGCAGACGAGCCACATGATGGTAAGTGGTCACTGTGGCCCATGCACATGAGTAACACCAAAGGTATCAATAATGGATTGTCTGCCGAGAAAGAAGAAGAAAGAAAGTGCTGGCTCTCAGGCTGGAAGCCGGAACGCGACGAGTCGTTTGGCGGCTGACTCGAGCAGTAGGATGGTAGTTACCCTGGCAGGCTTCACGGAAAGATACCAGTAATAAATGTATTAATGCCAGCATGTTGTTGGCCCCTTTCTGTACTTAACATTCGTAAATGGAACACAATGAAATTAGCATTCGGAGTTCTTAACATCTCGGTATAGCTGAATTTGCTTTTATTCGTTGTGTGTGTGTTGTGTTAAGTATCTCATTTATGTTTATGGATTGATTATTACTATTAATTCAAAAGTTAGTGACTATTGTGTTATTATAGCGAAATAACAAATTTCTGTATCGATTTTGTTTTTCCAAACAGTTTCTTAGATGCAGCCCCAAATTAATTCTAAAATCGTGTCTAAATGCACATTGTCTTTCTTCTGGATATCTTTATAAACTGAAAGAAAAGAGCTTTTTTATGCCTTAATTGATGGATGCCATATCACATTAATATCTGGCTTAGTTTTGATAAAGTTCTCATTCTCCAGCATGTTTCCGCCGAGTGCTCGCTGGTCGACGGGCTCTGCGCAGTCATGTGAGGAAGGTTCTCCGCTGCGAGCACCTCGAAGATTGTCAACGGGAGTGTGCTCTGGAGAAACATTTCCACTGCGAAAGTTTTAACTACAGGTGAGATTTTGATATCCGTGGTAGCCTAGTAGTTTGAATGCTGGTCGACCGTATGGAAGAGCTAAGTTCGAATCCTGTCCGCACATCTATCTTTTCAAATTAATTACCACTTGCTTCAGAGAAAGAAAATATTGAAAAAATATTAGAAGCTAAGAGTTCTCTTTTTTAGTGTTTTTTTAAACAAGCAGACAAGACAACGAATGGTAAGTGGTCACCGTCGCCCATGGACATCAGCAAGACTAAGAACGTTACTAAAAGAAGAAGAAAGAAATAATGTACTAACTCTCAAGCCACCAGCAGGAACACGACGAGTAACTTTTAAAAAATTGACACTAAAATTTCTACTATGCAACAAATTTTGCATAAATGTGAGGCCTCAAATTCATGCAGGAAATCACGACCACTTAACAATACTGCGAATATAACGTGGGAGAATTACTTCATGACATTATGAGTATTAATGTTGTTTATCTGCATTTGTCTCTATTGGCCAAGTTTATAGCTATCATATAGTTTGCAAGCGACGAAGCGGTAACGAGCTACGAACATAAAAGCTAGTAAATGAAAAAATTTACTTCATATTCAATAAGGATTCATTGGATTCATCTTCTATTTTTCAACCCTAGGGATTTTTTCTTTAAAATGGAAGTGGGACCAAACGGAAGGTTAACAACCTTTTCTAACAAAAACGGAATTTTATAATAATTATGTTAATATTATTATCATTAACAATAATTAATAAAATAGTAAATATTAACAAACATAAAAATATATACACGAATTGAAAAAAAAAAAACTCTACAATGTAACGAAGCACAATTAGGGTCATAGCACACGTATCAACTAGGAAAGGGATCGTCACCGTATCGAAGTAACGCAGTTAGTTTGATTCTTCTGCTGTACGCGCACTGACTGAACACTTGGTCATCAGCTCAGTTCAGTCGGGTCTTGGAGGAGGTTTAGCCCCGCTACAAAATTCTTAATAGTACTGATTAGTTGTGAGGAAGAAAATGTGATTCACAAAACTTGTCCGGCCTCTTGTAGCCTGTCATTTTTCTCAGAGTTTTACAGTACAATTATTATTCTTCAAATTCACTTTAAGCCCCCGAAGGATTATCTTTTTTCTGACCGTCCCTGCTAAACTATTATTAAACTCGCAGCCAATCTGTTCTACTGTTGGGCTCAGATTTCCTCTCACAATGAGAGGAAGCCTGAAGCTGACCATCTTTGGAATGACAGACTTGACTTTGAAAATATCATGACAATATCTCAGGTATGCAGGTTTGCTCACGGTGACCGAAGTAAGTAATAATTTACTTGAAAATGTATTTAAAAATAACGGTGCGTTCACAAATCGAACCGGCACTCCTCGTGGCGTTAACAGTTATATAAATACGTATACATTTAGG
Organism: Agathymus mariae mariae; assembly: GCA_018251895.1. Lineage (NCBI taxonomy): Eukaryota > Metazoa > Arthropoda > Insecta > Lepidoptera > Hesperiidae > Agathymus > Agathymus mariae. The sequence continues at coordinate 2,926 of DWPT01000612.1, forward strand.
GTATTGTCATTGTATCCTTAAAAGTGATCTAATTCATATGGCGTCGACAATATTTAGGCCGCTATAGAGTTTCATCTTTTATCTAAATGTATTATTACCGTACCGAACAGGGCCGGACTTGAGCGTTTTTAAATTATTGTTTTTTATACATTTTTAACAATATCTATCGGTTTGGATTATACGTGGGGTATATATTTGTGATAATCAGATTGTTTTGTTTCTAATAAAATTAGGTTAGTGATCACATATAAGTGTATTAGTAATGTAACATTATAATCTGATAATAAAATATGATTATAATAACATAACAAAAATTAAAATAAAATAAATACTATTCGAACTCATAGAATATTGAAAAAAAGTTGTACATTATGGCTTAATGCTGTTAAATTAAAATTTATGCTGTTAAGGGGATAGCTAATAAGTAATTCAAATAAACCATGTTCAGCAATGATAGTTATGTGAAATATTTTTACTGTTTGGGCAATTTTAAGATTTATTTTTAAGATGTCGATTATTTAAGATATACATATTATTTAAGTTCACCTGAGCTATGCTTAGGTGTCCAATAATACGACTTAGCAACGTATTAGTTAAAAATAACTGTCATTTTTTTTAAAACACTAACTGTCTAAATCGTTGTATCATTCAAATTTCGAACAATCACCAAGTCCATAATCAGATATTTTGAACAATCCTTCCGTATCCGGCGCAGTCCGTCGCTGCGCGGACGCAAGGTAAAGCTGCACAATGCTGATGTTTCGTGCTGATTGAGACCCGAGGTCGAATGTTTGTCAGGTACCTTAACATTATCTTATGATAATGTACTTTGTAGTAGTGCGAAGTAGTTAATGAGGTCTTGCTTTTAACATATTGCTAATCATGATACAAGCAACGCCACCTTCGCTTTGGAAAATTAAACAGAACTACATCCATTACCCGGGGTAAAGGTAGTCTAGACTGTGACTCGTAATAATAGTTGTTTACCAATGTATTGGTTGTAGTTGTTTATTAATACTGTTTGTTAATGTAAAAATAGTTGTTTCTTTAAACTTTATGTTCAATGAATGTATCGTAATATACAATTTTTAAATAAGGGTCAAATGTTTTAGAAATGAAACTTAGAAAACTTAATTGATATCTATTCAGTACTTTTGAAGTGATGCGAGCACAACCACTGATCTATCATTTCGTTTATATACAGATAGACTACAGGTAGCTTCAGGTGGTACATAGGCATAATTATATAGCAAATTTAAAAATATTACAAAATTTTTTCTAAAACAGTTTATTAAGTTGCATTACAATTTATTATCGAATGATCATATGCAATATATTATGTTATTGTAAAATAATTTTCAATAATCATTAATTGCAACCCATTATTATCCTTGCTAGTTGAATCTCCTCTCACAGCGACAGGGGTTTTAATCCGGCACGGCCCTTCCGAGTTCGCAGATCACACATCTTTTAAAACATTATAGAGCTTTACTCACGATGGTTTCCTTCATCGAAACAAGTTGTAATTAATATGTGATATACACATAATTTATAACATTAGAAGTGCAGGATTCAAACTCGTATCTCTCGGTCGAGAAAGCGACGTTCTAACCACTAAGTTACTATCGCTTATGTTGTTAAATGTTAATTATAATAATATTATAATTTTCACCATTTGCACAGTATATCGTTGCTATTATGTAATTGTACAATAATTTTTTATCGTTGTAATATTAATATAAATCGTAATAACATTTCAATTAGGTTATAGTTTCAGGTTAAATTGAAAATACGTCTCAATTTCCTTTGCACCTGAAAAATAATTTAAAAATAATAGGCGCCCTTGCTGACACATTTTTGCCTTGGACAGCTTATTCTATAGTTACAATTAGCCAAAATATATAATGTTTTAATGTTAATCTTAGGCACGAGTGTATTTAATATCCTTTTAGAAATACACAAGATTTTACTGTACGAAGGCGCGTCGGTAGTATATATAAGCACAATAATGCCAGTTCCTTGAGACACAGAGAAGTTTTGTGTGGAAGAAATTGTTTAAGATTTTTGTTATTTATTTCCAGACTAGACCCATCTTTCCGACGCAAAGGTCTCTGCGAATTAATGACCAAACCCATCGAAGCTTTCAATCTCAATCAAGACTTCGTTGATGACAAGGACTACGATTTCTACGAGCTCGACCGTAATAGCCTGGAACCTAACTGCCTGGACACATTACGAGGTCCTGGTCTTCTGCATTCTGGTTACCTGTCCGCTAAGGGAAGTGCTGGCTCGCACGACAGATGGTCTGATCGAGCTGATTTGGGTGGTTACAGTGGGTATAAGTACCAAGAAGATAGAAGAGGTCACAGGTATTCTAATAGACGGTACGAAGACCAGTTTTACATACCTTATCAGATTGGTGAGTTATTTCTGATGCTTTGTTTTAAGTTAGATCCAATTAATATCCCACCGAATAGTAAGTGGTACATAATCTTGCACGGTTAAAGCCGTTACTGCACTCTTGAAGACACCCACATTAGAACATATGGGGCGAAATATGAAAATTTTATTCCAGGTATAAGTCGTAGCAACGATGCTGAGAATTGGGGACAATATGGCGGCGTTTATGGCGGATACGGCACTTATTACAAGAACAGAAACGACTACCATCAATCCATGAACCATTGGCGTTTAGCTGACGCGAGGACGTACCATGGCGTGAAGCCATATGGAGCTAACACCGACTTCAATTACCATAGCCTGGCAAAGAGTAGGTCCTGGGATGCCAGTAGCTATGGACACGGTTCTTGGAGGAGAGGATGGAATACTGCTGGATCGTGGAATTCTTTGGACTACGAGCCTAAGCCATCGAAGCATTATTGGGTCGAAGCAGAGGACAGGAGCGATGATGAACCAGTTAAAGGTATATTTTTTGTTCAGTTCTAACTTAAGCACAAATTTAGATTTTAGTCGTAGTTGTAGTGATCATCATTCACAACACCATCGGCATGTTCATCACCATCACTACCCTCTTTATCATCGTTATCGTCATCTTCATCTTAATTTTTTATAGTTCATGATACTATCCAATGGCAGTTGTTAAAGTTGCGACATATATTTTTAATACATTTTTTAGACCTTAAAGAATCCATCGATTGTTTATTTATATTTACAGACTGCTCGTCGCGACGTCGTTCCGGTATGTCGTTGGGGTCGGGTGCGATTCGTCGGTCGCTGTACGCTCGGAACGTCGTTGAATGTGAAGCGGCTTGCTTTGGTGAAACTGAGTTCAAATGCGTCTCCTACAGTTATAGGTATTTGTCACAGTTTATCCCACGCCACTGCTCACACTACTTAGCTCCTTATGTCGTTAGATCTACCAAAATTTATTTCACCTACCTACAAGAACATCATGAATTCGTTTCAGGTATGCAATTACGTGCGATATTTTTTGGAAGCAAATGATAATTATTTGACATGTATTAGACCTAGTTGATGGTGGTTTTGGTTGGGAAGGTTTGCGGGTTAATATTCGGACCGCATCAGTATGATCCAGCAATACGTGTACTGTTGTGTTCTTGGATTGCGTAAGTCCTAACTACCCATGCCCGATAATTATTGTATGAGGGTATTTAGTGGTGGTTTATTTCAGCCTCCCAGAAAGCAGTAAAAATATATACGAACCTACTTGCTGAGAAAAGGATGGCAGGTTTATTTATTAGCAGAAATAGACAATTATGCGACTGATTTGTCCTCGTGTAACGGTTATGATGTTATATTTGTGTACGTCTACCACCCGCATCGCAAGGAATCCTAATGGGGGTTGAGAGAGTATGAATTTTTATATTAGGCAGTTGTTTTTAGTGCCTATTTATTAAATTACATATGAATCTCTATTTCTAAATTTGTTCCTCTCCACAGATACTCTAGCTCTCACGGCTTAGACAACTGTTTCCTCAGCGAGCGTCCATACAAGGGTCTGGAGATGTCATCTGATAGTGGCTCCGATGTGTATGCAATGCCGCAAGACCAGGGATGTGTAACAATTAGCAGAAAGCCCTGGATAGAGAGTGGTATGTTCGAAAAATCATCCGTACATACCTTAAAGGTTCTGGTTGTAACTATCATAACGTTTTGCATAATTTTACGATGCGATCTGTTATCCAAAGTGATAAGCAAATAGATGGAGCCAGTTGTTTATCTCCCTTGATTTGACAGCGCCATCTATTTTCTGTTTCCAGGGAACTAATTATAGGGGGAGCCAATAGACATGCTTTTTGTTTCAGAATGCTTCTGGCACGTGAGGTCTGGTGCGGCAGTGAGTGGTAGTGCAGCGCGAGCATCTCTTACGGTGACCGGACTGGGTGCGTGTGAGGCCGAATGTATTCGGGCACATACGTTCTTTTGTCGTGGATTCAGTTTCAGGTAAGCGGTTATGTTTAAATATACCTTTCCGAGCATTTTTTTTTTATTTTTTTTTACTCACGAGTCAACTAGAGAAGCCTTAGGCACTATGCCCTCCCACTGTGCATTTAAGCAATAAAGGGTAAATAAAGAAATGATAATCACACGTTTTTATATCATCGCTATTGAACGTTGTGCTGGATTTTAAAATTTTAACTTATTCCTAAATCAGACAAAGATCTAAAATTGTAATCATACTTGAATATTATTGAGAAAAGTAAAAAGAATAATGAGCAAGAGTTTGAAAAGAACTTGTTGTTTCGTTCATAACCTTAGACTTCCTCACGGAAACTCATCATCAGTTATCTAGAGAGTGTTGAGCGTGGTATTATGTTACTCGGCGTGACAATTTCACACACACAAACTAAAATTGTATGAGGCTAAGATATATAATAAATCACTTTTTAGTTAGTTCTAAAAATATATATTAAAATATTTAATGTTATTTTAGTAATGGTTTATGCTTCATTCATGTTCAAAAAGATTAGGTATATGTAAAGGAAAATCGGGAAAGCGGTCGTTCTATGTGTGGAACATGTATGTATGTAACATTACAACAACGTTTTTCCAAAATATCTCAGCGCCATCTTTTATCCTTTTCAAGAATTCTCCAACTGGTTGTAAAACTCTTTAATAAACGTTCCAACAGATTCGACCCACCTTCAATCGATGACGACATTGAGAACTGTGTGCTTACTTCCACGCCGCCCACTTCATTGGACACGGGTAGAGGGCTGCGGCCCACTGCTGGGCATGAGCTGTATGCCAGGGGGAACTACGGCAGGGGTTGCGAACCAGCCTTGTACGATGATGTACATTACAGGGACACTCGTAAGTTTTTTTATACTTTGGACTACTAATGCTGTATGGAATTATTGTAGCAGGAGTAATCAATGACATTCCCATAGTTCAGTTGCCGGAGACCCTGACTGCAGGGCGAGGGGCTCCTAGCTCGATTCCTAGTGGATGTGTGACTGTGAACACTTATTAATAAAAAGTCATAGTTAATTCCTTTGTGTGATTACTTGAGTATTGTAGTTAGTGCATTGATTTTAGTTATCTTAATTATAAATATACTGTACACTATTACTATATTTTTTAATATATTTTTTACTAGCAAATGCACATCGTTTCCGTAGCTATTTCAATAGTTTCAAGGTTGGTTTTAACATTGTTCACCTTATCATTTATTTATTTATTCTTATCTGACCAACAGATCGTCAGACGACACACACAGACAAACAGCAGACACATACAAACAACAGACACAAATCACAACAATATTTGTTACAAATTATAACAATTTACAGACATAAATTACAGATTTAGTATAGATGTACTAAATCTAAGTGTCCGGAAAATTAAGACGAAGACATCATCAAAAGATAATATCAGCAATGGCAATAATTTTAATAAATAAAATACAGTAATTAAATAATATAATAATTTTAATATGGCATAGGAAATAGAATTAAATTAATGTATATTGATACTAAAACTGTGATAACGTCGAATGTGGACATGAAATGTTCTGAAATAGTTAATATTGGGTAAACTATGTCATCGATATAAATCTCATCAAATATGATATTTAAAACATTGCAGAGATTTGAATGACTCTTGGTATTTTAACTGTGCTTTTTATACGTGTGTATAAAACAACAAACACAAAAATTGTAAAGACACAAATCGTGAGTACCTATTACAGTTAAAATGCTTAATGTCCGCAATGATACTGGTTTAAAATCATAGGACTCTTGGCATTTTAGTAGCTTCTATTATGGGCTATAATCAAGACTGATTTTCATTCCAGATAAAAGATTTTATGTCCCGGTATTTTCCAACACAAAGCGAGAGCTGAGTACTAGTGTTATGAGTTATTGTATAGTATATTCAATACAGGTATTGAAATATCTTAAAACAGGTATTTTACAGCGTAGTCGAGATTTCTAGTTTATGAAAAGATTATAGCTTTTCTATGACACGAGGAACTGTGTAATTTTCCACACGCATCTGCTATGTAGCAATTAATTATAATTACTCGGTATAGGAGACTGGATAGGGTTGCGCATAATAATTAAATGTCCGATTTATGCGCTGGTATTTTCCGTGTGCCGTGGAGAGATAACTTAGATTTTGGTTTTAGTATATCTGATGAGTATTAAATTGTCGTGTACATGAGTTTCACATATAGGCATAAACAGTAAGTGCCATGGAAATTTTGAAAATATTAATGCCACCTTTTCTACTATGCCTTTTAAAACTATAAGAAGCCCCTTTTTAATGTAATTTGACCTCAGATTTTATATCCAAAGTTAATGATTACTTAGCGCGTGAATACGTGAAGAGGTATGGAAAATTCAACATTTCATTTTAAAACTCTCCGTAGACTCTCATAGAGTAAGAAATATGGTAGATCGGCTTTTTGCCTTTTTATGATATGTGTCCACGTTGGAAAATTTTATGAGGAAACCGGCACGCTTTCGAAATAAACATCGTTGTTTTATGATGCAAGGAAATATCATATGGAAACCGGGAGGTATTCCTGATTTTTTTTAACACAGATGAGAATAATTGTGTTAATGAAAGAAGTGACCAGGTTTTTTGGTTCTGCGAAAATGTAAATAGCGACCGCTGATTTTAGAAATAGAAAGAAAGGAAGAAAGAAAAGAAAAACATATTTATTCTGTCTGAAGATATCGCTTAGCTAGTCATAGGTACAGAACTCTGTAGATATGATTTTTATCTGGATTAGTCACGGATTTTAAGCCCTTGACAACATACCTCATCTGTTACTTAACAGTGCACTTTGAATAGTTATTGCCATATAACCAACCGCTTCTCCTTCAAGGTGAATAAGGTCTTTAAAGTCCGTTAATGTTAATTTTAACTAGGCGAGGATTAAATGTGGTTCATTTTAAAACCGGTGCCCTAACAGTAGAATGGTCATAGTTTAAGGATGTCTACAGAATTAATAGATCAATGTAGATCTTCAGTAAATGAGATTAATTCTATTATGTTTACTATCTTATTCTCTGCTGGGCTTCGATAGCCATTTAAGAAGTTAAGATTTATTATGTAGTCTACCTCAGTTAAACACGGTTAAATAATCCACACAACAAGAAAATAATTGTGTACAACGTCATAGAAAACTGTCACAATTCAAAACAAATTTATGATCTCTTATTTTACGCCCTCCATTCGAATAATTTCCGCAAGACATAGAAATTTCTTAAGATGAAAAGTACCGCAAGATAATGACCAATAATATGAGCTGCTAATGAGTCTCATTCAATGAGACTCATTTAAGTGTTTAATGGTTTTAGTGTTAGGGGGTACCTAGTCGTAACTAGTGTTTGAAATTCAACTAAAATCATTAAATGACGTATCGGTTCCTAAATTGTTTTAACTAAAGCTTGACACGCCCACCTAGCTTACTAAGGAAAAAAAACAGTAAACAAATAGAGAATACAATAAACTAAGCTTGTTTTTGTCCACATGTATAAACACCTGTATAGAGAGACACATAAAATTTTTAAAAAATATGTCTCTATATCGACAACAAAGCCGGCTTATATTAAGAATTTCTCAAAAAAGTAAGATTTGTTCTATTTACAGTTTTATTACGAATAAAGATTGTTGTTATTCTTAGTGTGTGTGTAATATTGTTTAGACGTGTGCGTATGTGGTTACACCCCGCGCCACTTAATTAACAGTATTCACTTGACTACTACGTTTGATTTTCGACCCCTGCTCTATATGCAATCGTTATGAAATCAGATGTCACAGTTAGATGTCATTGTTATCTATTTGCTACGAAGCGCTGGCTTTATAATTATCATGACAATGTTCCAGAGTGTTACTTGAAGTATGATAATGCTGCAAGACTCATGGGCGCAGCGGTGCGTGGTCAATATTGTTTAGACGTGTGCGTATGTGGTTACACCCCGCGCCACTTAATTAACAGTATTCACTTGACTACTACGTTTGATTTTCGACCCCTGCTCTATATGCAATCGTTATGAAATCAGATGTCACAGTTAGATGTCATTGTTATCTATTTGCTACGAAGCGCTGGCTTTATAATTATCATGACAATGTTCCAGAGTGTTACTTGAAGTATGATAATGCTGCAAGACTCATGGGCGCAGCGGTGCGTGGTCAGGCGCGTGTGAAGGATGAACGAGCTTGTGGCACTGCCTGTACTGAAGCTCCATTTAGATGCCTGAGCTTCTCCTTCAGGTACTTCCATTGTAGTTTGAACAGCGCCATCTGAAATTGATTCCTGAAGTCTGTTATACCGATGTTAATTGATGTTTTATAATGTTCAATTTTTTCAACTATATGGTATTATACTTCTAATAACGCTTCTTACTGATTGTTGAGTGTTTACAATGATTTTGTTTTAAAATGTATGAAATATTTTATATTTTATGCTTATGTACATAACACATATAAAATCGTAATACAATGTGTGTGTATATCTCCGTTTTAAATTTATATATTACATTTCGGGAACCTGACACCAAATAACGGTGTCTAATCGAAATATATTGCCGGAAAAAAATACTTCGCTCCAATATATAAATAACTTCTACACATTATCAGCTAATTGCAAAACACGGGTTTCTTCTTGTAATTGAGTAAAGTATTCTATCTATATCTCGTGATATTTTCAGTAAATGGATGTATGGAAGCTGGGATTCAAAATATAAAGGATTATGCCTAGTCAGGTCCGAGTCAAAGGAAATGTTCATGAAGAATTGTAAGGGTTTCACCTTCAACTCGATAGTTGGAACTAATATCAGGGGTTAAAGATTAGTCGTATCATATAGAAAATGGTTGTGTAAAAAAATTCCTCAAGATAGCGTTGTTTTAAACTCTGTTTTAGATTATATCATGCAATAATAAAGAACTCGTGAGAAACATCAAGTAATTTAAATATTATTACGTAAAAAAACATTACACAAAAAGGTATCGTAAGACCTAAAACAGATATTGAAATGTTTCCGGTAACCCATAATAGATGGCGTTGTTTATTAACATATTTAATCTAAAAAAAGATCTTACTTCATTATTACATTTAATATCTAATATAACATTTATGTTAACATCTATTCATCATCATATCATATTTGTGTCTTGCAGGAGTAGTGCTCCTCCAGGTAAAGACAACTGCCTTCTGTCCGAGATCCGCCTCTTCGATTTGCAACGTGGTGTAGACTACGAACATTCTACAGACGACTGGCTCTTTGCTTTTGACTTGTTCAACGGTCAATGCTGGAGGAAGGTGCATGGGAAGGAGCATGAGTGAGTGTAACCCTGCTAAAAGATTAGCAGAAATATTTCAAGTGTATTCTTTATCACCACAATCCATTATTATTGAAATTCTGTTCTTGTGTCTCGGACCTCTCATGGGAAAAATTAATAAAGTCTAACCCAAATTTACTGGTCAAGTCTGACTTGAGAAATCAGACACCTTTGGGAAGTTTATGGAGATCTTTTAGACATATAAATTAAAGTTATATCATCGCTGACACTATACGTTTTAACTGCAACAGGTACTCACGATTTGTGTATTTTATGTATTACATTTATTAATAACATATATTTGTATTTTGATAGTATCAGGGTTACAAAGAGCGCTCTGAAATAAACAGTGCCGAAACCAGTTTCATGCACGTTAAAACTTACAGTGTAATTGTAGTAAGTTGTTTTAAAAGATGTGCTGAGGAGTTCTCTTCGCAATTTCTTCTCCGCAATGTTAGAGCACCGTATATATTGTAAATGATATGTGTTTAATACTGTTGGTTAAACACACCAAAAATAAATCAATGAATAATAACGATTTTTGTAACAGAAGTTGATTTCTTGTCTTTTTTTGTCGTTATAAAAATTTAAACAATTATTTCCGTTACATTCAAACCTGTTTCAATAATTTATTAGACAATTTTGGGATGATATGTGTATTTTTTTTACAATATAAATAAATAAACTTTCAAACACTCATACCACCACTCACATATACTCACTAGGATCTCGAAGATGCAGGTGACATGGATGTCCAAAAATGTAACACCACACATATACACAATCCAAGAACAAACTAGCTGCTGTCGGGAATCGAATCCAGGATGTGACTGGGCTGCTCTGGAAGCAAGTTCAATATCATCTGGTGATCGTCATATGTAGTTATAGAAAACGTGATTTTGTTATTTCAGTATACCGTCTTTAGAAGTGCCCCGCCCATTCTCTGCTCCAACTGCAGAAGATTACCCTCCTTCAAGTCCTGATGTTCCACCATCAGCAATAGGTAAGACAGTTCTTTCAGGCCCTGGAAATTAGCTCTGCTTCGGTCAGTCTTAAAATTTACTGCGTACTTTTTTTACTGCGTATTTTTGAACTGCTTGAATCAATAGAAGTTAGTTACATATAGTTAGTTATAGAAGTTAGTTCAATAGTTTCAAGTGGAAGGTTTAAGTATCATATATTCAATAGTTGGGTAATATTAGAGTTACAGCGGCACCGTACTCGCATATGACAGGGAGCTTGAACAATGATTGAAAAATTTTTACAGTACAAATTTGCTGACAAATTCTAGCAAATACAGTTTTTTTTTTAAGTATTCTACTACTGCGCTCGATCTCATGGTACAATAAAGGGGATTGACGTCAAAGCATACTACGCAAGATACATAGATTCATTGGCAGACTTTACGTACCTTTGAGAACATTTTTGATAACTATCAGCTGTGCAGATTTCCTCATGATGGTCTTCTTCAGAAAGAAATTGAGAAAATTTAGTGAAATCTTACGATCAGATGACCAGTTCATAAATTGATAAGGTATTTTAATTTTCAGAAACTTACATAAGTTCTGGTCCATCTGGGCCATCAGGATCAGAGTTACCTTCAGCGCCAGAACCTCCTCTTCTGAAACCATATGCTCATGATAGACCTTTTAAACCGTATCCTCCTGAATCTGGCCCATCTGCGCCAAGCGGCCCAGATTACAAACCGCCTTATCTTCTCCCGGGATACTTCGATGCAAAACCTCCCATAGAAACTTATCCACCATCCAGCTATGACAAACCTTATTATTCACCGGAATATGATTCCAAACCCAGACCATATCCTGAGCTAGAGCCGAATTATAAGCCGTTTGTTCCTGCGTCCTCTTCAGCTTTTAAACCTAGATACCCAGCCCTCCAGCCACCAAGACCATATCCTGAACCAATTTCAGCGTATCCTGAAAAACCCAGCGGACCGATATATGGAGACAGAGAGGATAATGAAAGTACGTAGAAATTTTAATTGTCAACTTTTGATTATCCGAACTTAGTTTTGTTTCCTTGAATTATTTTAGCCGTATTGAGGCGGCCTAGAATACTCTCCCCAATCCCATGCTGGTAGAACAGGGTGTCGTAAGAGGCGACAGAAGCCAGCCTGCTTGGTGTTAGGGCTTTGCGTAAAGATTATATTATCAATATTATTATTAAGTCGTTAATAATATTATTGGTATTATTATCTTTTCGTGAAGCCTGCCCGGCTAGCTACTACCGTCCTGCTAGAGTCAGCCGTCATACGACTTGTCGTGTTCCGGCTGGGGGATTGAGAGCCAGTACTTTTTTTCTTATCTTCGTCGCATTTCCTGGTCAACAACGCATCAGTGATACCTTTGGTCTTGCTGATGTCCATGGGCGACGGTGACCACTTCCCATCAGGTGGCTCGTCTGCTCGTTTGTCGGCTATTACCATAAGAAAAAGAATAATACTCTTGATCCGTTCGTGGTCTATTGAGGACACGGGTCTTTAAATAATATTTAAACCTTTGAATAATACAGCGTATTCCCTTAAAGATGTCTACTAAAGAAATCTTTCGGTGAAAAGTGCTGCCACTTTCCCTAATTTATAGCTCAGTACTGTTTCTAAGATACTGGGTATACTTATCGTCCGTTTACACTTACTTTAAAAGAAAAATATCTCACATTAACACTTTTTTTTACTTTTAAAAAAATATTTGTTGAAAAAATTAATCAAAAATACTTTTTTTTTTTTAATAATTGCCAACAAGTTTTATTTTACTTTTGTAAGAAAGATTTTTTATAAGTCTCCGTTTTTCAGTAATTACATCCTGGCGACACTACACTGTGTCAGGGTTCCCTTGTCGGAAAGGAACTACTTGCGCTCAGAACCACGTAGCTGGTCACTGGGCTTGCGAACCAGAAGGCGGTGAGATTGGTAAGTGTACCACGACGACCTGGAATCTTCATCATCGTCATTACCGCCCTTATCATATATATATATATTTTTTTATCGTTACTCTTGAAATTGTAAGCTGTTTCGTTGCAGTATTTTAGACAGTCAAAAAAATCTATTCCCCATCTATGGGTGGCAGTGATTACATCAATTCTTTCCGTGTCAACACAAAACAAAAACTAAAGTTGCATCAGTTGAATCTAGCTGGCCCGAGTGGAGTGAATTTCAATACTTTATTTATAAGATTCAGTGTTTTCTATTACATGGTTGAATAGCTTATTGCATGTTCCAATTATATGATTCAGTATGTTTGAATAGTTTTTTTATATGACTCATTTATTTATTACATGATTCAATAATTAATTATGTGGTTCAACGATATATTTATTATATGATTCAATATTTTACTAGGTGTTACGTGTTTGACTAAAGTACATAAATTACGACGTTTCCAGGATCTTGGGATTATTGCTGTGTGCCAACACATCGCTGTGGCTACAGCGAAGGGTTCCAGAAACCATGGTGTGTTGGATTATACTTTATTTTGTAGTTTTATTTGACATCGGTTACTTTCATAATAATATAATCTTTACTGAAATTCAATCCACAATTTCAAATCATTACTCGTCAATAATTTTCTAATTGGATTACACAGAAAACTAGATAGAACAGGACACGATATTATTCAATATAATTCATTGCACATGAATAAAAAAAATCAAGCTATATATATTAATTTCATCTAGGCAAGCAAAAGGCTGTCTTTTTGATATAATATATTATCCAGACAACGTTAAAATAAGACAACATTAATAATATTTCTAATGTTATTTCACAAATTGTCGCAGGTGCTACGTAGGCCCTGAGAGTGATCAATGGCGGCCTTGCAGCGAGAAGTACTATCCATATCATCAACATAACGTGCCTCATCCTTCGCTGGGACACAGAGGTCCGTAACTTGATAAACAACTAGTTTTTTAAATGATTAAGATGAATTAAAGACTATACATCGATTTCTTATAACACTCATCTACATCGTATCGTAAGGAACTTCTGTGCATACGTCATGCTTCTAAACCCAGCAGTTTAGACATGCATTATCTATCAAGTCTTTTTTTAATAGATGCTTTCAGAGAACTTTAGGTACAAAAAAACTTCTGAGGTTTAAGTTATACGTAGTTCAAGGATATGTTACCAATTATAGATGACAAACGACCCTCTCGGCCACACCGAGAGAGACCTGGTTTCGGCGATCGAGACCGCTACATCCCTGGACCGTATCTCTCAGAAGCAGATAGGAGATACTGGGATGAATTGTACGAAAATGGACCGCAGGCGTATTACGATAAATATGGAAATCCTTTGCCAGGTACTTATTTTTATAAATATTTGGTCCTTCGAGACCAGTGCACTCTTACCATATTGCTTCCGCCGGTGCTCAAACCAGGACTCCTTTGCTCGAAAGTTAAAGCATCTAACATTTTCAGTCATATATATAATAAAAGCTATCAAATCAACCACTTAGAATTGCGTAAATTTATACTTAAATTTATTATTTGTAGGTTATACCAGGGTACCGACAGAAGAACGTCCTTACATTAAATATCGTCATAATAATCCTCGTCCTGGATCTGGAACTTGGATACCTGTACCCGTTCTACAGGATGATCAACCGCCAGGAGCTGGGCACCTTGGAGTACCTAGGTAAATGATTTATTTATTTTTCTTCTTTAACACCTCCTCTTTTTTGTTTACATTCATATATTTTTTATCCTTCGTTTATCTATCAGTTTAAACTCCTTACTATAAGGACAATATGAAATTAATAACTAACAAATTATTTAGCGATTAAGTCCTCTGTCTCCTAACGTATTCGTTATTTAACTTAAATGTGTTTGTTCACTGAACTTTAAAGATATTCTGTAAAATGAATTACAAAAAAAATATTGCTCTTCTCCACTAATGTTTTACGATGTTCGGGTTCGAGAAAACGCAGAAATAGTTCCGCATAGACTGTATTACGTTGTTAACAAGCACACAGCCCATCACTAGAAAACTCTTCTGTGTTTAAAAATTAATGAATAATGAATCGTGAGGTACTGTGCCCTCTATTTATACCATCTTCCAGTTTTTTAGGAAACTCAACGTTTTACAATACAAAAAAGATTACAAAACTTACAAAACAATAGGACAATTTTTAGTTCGGTGAATGAAGTAAAGAAGTAGAAGTAGAAGTGAAGTATTATCGTGCATTCGATATTTGACTTTATGTACGAAGAGTTAAAAGGAGAGTCACTTAATACACCCGAAGTCATTATCCGTAGGACATTTTTTACTACGCCACTGTATTTTATTTATTTATTCACTCTTTATTGCAACAACCTTAAAGCAAAGGGGGTAGTACAATGGGTGGAGTTAATGCCTTGTGGTATTCTCTATCAGTCTTTATAACAAAACTGTTGATTGACATATATAAAGCAATATTTTCATTACATTACTCATTATTGCAGATATTGGCCCGTCGCGTATCTCCATAAAGGTCCACCACCAAACATGACTTACTTCCGTTACAATGAAACCGCAATCTCAACTGAAAGATTTTTAACAAGAGGTTATGACGATAATTCAAAGAAAGAAAACACATCTGAATCTAGATCAAGGGCTATTAACAAAACAAATGAAAATTCTTTAAAAAGTAGAACTATAGAAGATGATGACGATTATGATGAACAGAAAACCAGAAACGAGATGACAAAAAATGTAACGGAAAATACTACAACTCTACTACCATGTAAAATGGAGAAAGTAATAACTACGCAGAAAAGTGAAGTAAACGAGACAACTACAGAAGCTATGAAAGAAGAGAAAGAAAAAGTTGAAACTACCACAGAATCTAAAATTGTTGAAAATATTCAAACTGAGAAAGAATCTGATATTATTCATGGTATTGATGACAAACTTCATGATTTCACAACATCTATAGAAATATTTGATATAGAAGATGCAAAAAGTAGTGGTAAAGCGTCTGAATTAAAAACTGTTGAAGCTGAAGAAAGACAAATAGAAGCAATAGGCAGACTGCTTGCCTCTAGACGTGATGGAAAAGTAGTTTTGGAAAAGCGTTCTCAAAATGATTTGGAAACTAAGAAAATAGCTCTCGACAAAGATTTTGTTGAATTCAACTTTGGAAACAAATTTCCAATTAACGAACGACGGGGTAGAATTCAAAAAGTTTCCAAAGATGAGATAGAAAAGGAAAGACTTGGAAACGATAAAAGTTTGGAAGTAAGTGAGACTACTTTCGTAAGACCACCTCGTGTTTTGAGTACTACAGAAAACATAAGGAAAGCAATAGTCAATGGTAAAGTATTTTACGATGCAACCATAAGAGACCAGAGAGAATTATTTTCAAATTCAACAAGAAAACCCAAAAATCTACGCCTAGAAGAATTTAGAGGGCCGTCAGTAATAACAAATAGTAGCACTAAGAAAAAAACTATCAGAACGAGAAATGTTAACCCTATAAGAAGAGTGAGACGGGTGTATAGAAAGAGATACAATCCAGAAGAAGTTAGAAAGAGATTGTTAGAGCGAGAAAAAAGTAAAACAAACACGGAAGGAACGAAAACCTAATTGTAATACTAATTTTTGTAACTTGAAATTAAATTAAAATGATATGATTATATTTTAAGTAAATTAGCATTTTAATTAAATATTGAAATTACAGAATAATAATTATACAAGAGAAATCTTATAAATAATTAAGCTTATGATAATAATACAAAAAATAATAATTTATGTGGCTTGATATGCTTTCTATTTAACGGAATATTATTTATCTTAGTTAACATACCAGGTATTTTATTATAACACGGATTTTTCATTACTAAAAACAGGAGAGAAAAAAAAAAAGATATATATATATAAGGAAATAAACCAAAACGGATATAACAGATATAACTATACAGAAACAAAAGGCTATTTTAATTCAAAATCAATTATTTCAAACACAATTGAAAAGAAGAGCTCTCTGAATTCTGCTATCTTTGATGAAAACGATGTTACGAATGAAAAAACAAATTTTAAAACGGAGTTTGAAGTACAATGACTTATACCTGAAATAAAAAAGTTATTTGTCAATCTCTTGTGTAACCTAATTGACATGTGACATTCATTGCTTATTCAGAATGATGTCAATTATAATGTGGCAGCAATATAATTTATATACAGGTTACGATATAGACAGAGTCTAACCAAAAATTGTGTGGTTTGATAATTGGTTAGTGATTTGGTAATTAAATTTGAACTTTGATTGAAATTGATAATGACCACTGTCATGACAGGATGACAGGAGGCAACACAACATGACCGCTGACATGAAACGAGAGCATGAATTTATAAGTAAAAAAATTATACAACTGACATTAAAATATCAGAATTCATATAGACTGTACTCATTTTAATGTAATTTGTATGACTGTTTTATTTATATTTACGGTCAGCCTTGTTCATATCTAATGTTCCTTCTCATAAATGTTTAATTACAGAAACTATGGGTAAATTAGACAACCTGAGTTATTTATTTGTCAAATAGACAAACATGAAAAGTGTTTTGCTTAGTTTTGGAGACAATGTGCTGCTGTATGGTATGTGCTTATTTTAAATTACTATTTTATTTTTATATATTTTTATATAGTAGTTATATACAAGTGATTAGCATTTAAAGGAAAGTAATAGATTAAGAATCTCTTTAAATATATATACAATTGTAAAATTGTCAGTTTAACTGTAAACGATTCGTTAAAGTTTTAGTTAAAATGACGATGGGTTTAAAACAATGTAATAATTTTAAGTTTTATTTATTATTTTATTTGCTCTATGGCCAGTTTTTTCTTTACTTTGCAATAGTTACCCTTATTATAATTTTAACATAATTTTGTATTTTGGTCATTTAAATAAATTTTTCGCATTACCATTTTTCTTTTAACAACCAATATCCTAAAACAACCAGATTTAGATACATATCTCTATCTTTATTATTTAAGAAGAAAAACCTATTTAGGGCATGTTGGGGATAAATTAAATCCGAAGATCAGGAGAAAAATAAATAACCATCTAAATGTCTTGGTATTAAAAAATGAAACAGAGAAAGGGGCATTGGATACATAATTATCATTTCATACCTTCGGATACGTAACAATTCAACACTATGAAAAATATAGTTAAATATACAAGTGAATGCATCGATCGAATAAGATAATTACTTATAATACAAGCTATTTAGGAACAACGTGAAAGTTGTGACTGTGGCCAGCTGTTAAATATAAATAGCTCTGTAGTATTTCCAACTGAAACACGTCGACCAACAATTGAACGTAAAATATTTAAATACACAGTTTAAATATTCAATATGAAATATTTAATTACTGTCAATATCCACTCATCAGTAAGGAAAGTCGTCGCAAAAGTGTATATTTGTGTGTGTATACGCTGTAATGTATATAAATATATTCGTAATTAAATTTAATAATAACTTAAATATATATGTAACGGGCGTTCGGTTCATAAGGTGATAGCACCATGGACTAGAAATGCAATTTTAAATATCATTATTTAAAGCGCTGAAAACGTATTTATAAAGTTTAATTCTATTACCATTTATATTTCACGATTTGATAGCATTTATATTCGTATAGTGAGATTAATTTTCATTTCAAAATATTCTTAACGTGTCGTTTACCGTTACAATCACCTTACCCAATATAAGCGAAAAGTATAATTTATGAAATATATGTAATGTCATACAATTAATTCTTAACGGTATAGAAATCTACATAAACAAACAAAGACCAGGTAATCATAGGTGCTAAATACACTAACGCACACCCATAGCTAATATTTATGTATGTAGAAAGTGAACGATACTGACTTAACTTTATGTGCTAGGGCTGGCACTTTAGAAAATAAATTTATGTTATAAGCAATGAAAAATAAATAAACGGTTCTCGCTCTTTTATCTTGTCCAACAAAGCGTCTATGATTTTGGTGTTGCATACGTGAGGGGCACCGATGACCACTAATAATTAGGTGTCCCACCAGCTCTTTCGTCATGTCTTTATACTATATAAAATCTTGCCCTTATCATTATTCTGTGATGAAGTGACACGCAAGCAAAGTATTTAGACATGTGAGGTATTGAGTGTTAGTGATATCTATGTTAATAAATAAATGTGCTGTACATTCAGTGTTTTCTTTTGGAAAAACTTATATATTAAATGTGAAACGTTTTCAAAAAATTCGTTTGTAAACTTGGATGGCCCGTTTATCATGCAATTTTGATATTTCTTCTTACCCATACGTATTGTTGACAACCCTAAGAATTTAATGTCCATTGGCAACGGTTACTTGAATTCGGCGCGATTATTCTATAATCTCACAGATTATAGTCACAGATTCCACGATGAGATTATTACAGTATATAGGTGAGCACAAAACAATTCAGTAACTTTTCTCATCTTTGTCAACTTACTGTTTGCCTTTTTATTTTATAGTTGTTATTTATAAGAAATACTTCAGTTTGATTTGCAAGATTAAAAAAATTCCGTACCTGTCTATTTGTATACAAACTATTCACAAAGAATATACATTACCTGTTGCACTCGAGTATTTGCCCATAAAAGGTTGTATTCTATCAAACAGACAACCCTTTGAGAACATTAGGGGAAAACACAAAAGTTTTCACCCAAAGAGCTTTATAAATTACCTTTGACTCGATGTCGACTCTAAATGGTAATCACCTACCATTATATTCTCTGTTTCTATCCAAACATTTGTCTTAACATTCAATGCCAGCACAGAAGTATCAAAGATAACCACAACTACATGGTACTCATCGCATGCCATCGTCTTGTAAAACCAGCGACCTCTTTCCCAGGGTTATTGTGTACAATAGATTAGCCTCATAATTTATTTTTTTACAGCTTTATTTAAGTTTGTATGTCAGAGAATGATAGTGTAGTTTTTTTACTTCCGATTACCTAGACGCATAATGAACT
>DWPT01000613.1:0-22699 GCA_018251895.1 Agathymus mariae mariae
AAAATAAATATATTTTATGACTATTATTTTTTTAATAGTAACGATTAAACACAAATACGCCAATGGCTTGTATTTATAAAATGAACTACAAAATTGAATTTACAATATTATTGATATAGTAGTAAATTTACATATCTATATAAGAATAACGACGCCACAGCCTTCGCAATCTTTTTTTTTTTATATTACAAATAGCCGACAAACGAGCAGACGAGCCATCTGAAGGTAAGTGGTCACCGTCGCTCATAGACATCAATAAGATCAAAGGTATTGCTGATGCGTTGTCGACCAGGAAATGAGAAGAAGGTATGGAGGAAAGTACTGGCTATCAAGCCCCAGGCCGGAACACGACGAGTCGTTTGACGACTGATTCAAGCAGGAGGGTGGTAGCTAGCCAGGCAGTCTTCACGCAAAGATAATAATACCGATAATAATATTAAAGACTTAATAATAATACTGATAATATAAACTTTACGCAAAGCCCTACCACCAAGCAGGCTGGCATCTGTCGCCTCTTACGACACCGTGTTCTGCCAGCATGGGATTAGGGGGAGTATTCTAGGCCGCCCCAATACGGCCAAACTTCCACATCAGCTGTCTAACACAAGTGAAATGGTCAGCTATGCTTTATACTTTACACACTTTTAAAAAAAAAACAATGTAAAGGCTAACTTCCCGTTATATATATATATATCAAGTGAATCAATTACTTCATACATCACTTCATCAGTTTGCACATTTCCGTTTTCAAACCGACGGCATACATCATTAAAAGGCTATAATTCCAATATTATAATCAACGATATCTAATGAATATTCACGAAGTTATGATTTTAATGGTGAGCTTTAAAAGATTATGTTCTTGTTTATGTTTATCGAAAGCTGGTTTAATTTGCCATTGATATAACCTGTTCTTGTGTGAAACCAAACGGGAAATGGTAAATATTAGTACTTAAATTTAAAGAGCGGAATATCTACCGCGCCAGTTTGTTTTAGATTCTTTACGCAGCCACCCCATGGCACTGATATTAAAAAACTGAACACTATAATGTTTTTAGCGGGATTGACTTGCAGTAATGCCAAGCCATTTAGAAGATGAGTTCACCTATTCCTTCTTGCTTTACAACGAATCGACACTGCAAGTTTTTCATGTGAACGACGTCGATCACTTTACTGACAGTTAAAAAATTATCATTTACTTGTTAAATCGAAGTAACTGCACCCTCGCAGCTGAAAATCATATCAGTAACTTTTGTGCCAACAAATTAGTGTTCAGTATTTATATTCTCTTAAATATCCATGTGTCTCATCTTTATAAACTGTACGCTTGTACTTTGAACGTAAATAACTCCACGTATATTATAACCATTATGTTGTTAACTCCACAGTTAATGTGCATTACCTATTCGCCAGAAATAGGCAATTTGCATGTATTTGTTACATTACTCTTTATGGGTTTTATTTGCGGATGTATAGGTGTCAAATGCAAATATTATTTTGATTATGCATAAATGGTCTATTTCTTAGTGTCTGGATGTGCTGGAAGGACCTGACTTAAGTATTTATTTCATATTTAGTTGGAGTTTTATGTATATTATGAATTAGATAATTATTATTTCATTAGGTGATAACAAACATTATGACTCCTCAAGAGTTGTACAGTTCTCTGACGTGTGTAAAATCTGTCAAAGCACTCTGTCAGCATGGTAGACCATTATTTCCGCAACTGCCATCATTCTTACAGAAGACCCAAGTCATCGTAACACGTCTAATATACTTAAATAAATATCTACTTCAAATGAAAGCTATTATATGGTGCTATTTAGTTAAGACGCAAATTAATAACGTTATAATTTGTAACGACTTTGTAAATTAACAAAATAACTCAGAATTTGTAATACGATAAATAATATCTAATTAAGACCTTGGCGGTTTTAATTACTAATTAAGTAATTAGTTTGTCAACATCACCGGTTAGGAATTCTGCGTCATCCATTTTCAATTCTGTCAATGTTTATGTTTTGTGTTTGCATTTTTATAACTTATTCACTAGTATATTATACACTTATACATACGTATATAATCATCAAGTATATTATTCAGTTGTAGTTTCCCGCATTCGAGTTCGAATCCTACACGCACCTGTATTTTTTTTTATTATGTACGTGTAAATATTAATTGTTATCAATTGCTTTGATAAAAGAAAACATCGTGAGGAAACCAGCACAGTTGAGAGTACTCCACGTCGTTATCAGACGTACGTGTGGTCTGGGACCCGCACTCGTCCTGCGTGGAGGACTGTTTTCTTAGTATATTACTGTGATCCGGGCCCAGCTGTGGGACAATTATGGGTTGTAATTATGAATGTTAATTTTATCCTCAACCGTATTTGCAACAGTGAAAACAATTCCAGAAACGTAGTCATAAATTTATTTGATTGTTGTTATTGTCCTTGTTCATTTGGATTTGGAAGAAATTGTTTGTGCCATGGCTGCCCACTGTTTAGTACTCGCTATGTTTGTTTATTATGTTGTTTAACCTTGCAGTGCTTAAACAATAGATTAATAAATTAATTTCAAATACATTTGATTAGTTACATTTGAAATTTATTGCCAATTTCCTAAATGTTTCTTTTTTTTCCTCCATGTTCAACCTCCACCAATAATATATAATACTTTACTGCAACGGACTTATATAGTTTAATTTTATTTTGTATATACAAATATTATAGTTTAATGTCCTTTATTTGATTTCTTACTGTTGTATAAATTAGAATTAGATTATTTAGACAAAAAATCTGCACAGTATATCACATAAAGTATTTGTCAGTTACTTAATTACAGCGCCATCTATTACATTATAGAATATGTTCAAACTTCATCTTAAAAAACAATATTTTATCAAAATAGCACCTCGTTGGGTGATGT
Source organism: Agathymus mariae mariae (assembly GCA_018251895.1). Lineage (NCBI taxonomy): Eukaryota > Metazoa > Arthropoda > Insecta > Lepidoptera > Hesperiidae > Agathymus > Agathymus mariae. Next base: position 2,928 of record DWPT01000613.1, read on the forward strand.
AATTCAAAAGTTCCACAACTACCACCCCAGAGTGTTCAAATCAAAATAATTTAGGTTATAAGCGAATTTCTCCAGTAGAATGGATGTTCGTGTGAAATTTTACCATTGGCTAACTAACTAACACACATAAACCATCATAATAAATTATCGTCAATTATTTAGATTCTAGTTTGTCTCGTACCTAAAAGATCGTTCCGGTTCGTCTGCTACAATAATGCAATGAACGTTCAATTTCAAACCACCGCTCGGATAGCTAACCTTTTTAGCTATTAAGGAGAATATTACCCGCAGCCCTCCTAATTTTAACAGGCAGTTGCTTGTTCTACTTGGTTATGATATTAAAATTGAATACTGAGAATGAAATTCCGCATGTTTATAGTGAAAACAAAGTTTTAGATGAGCTGTCGGCGCAGTGATAAATTAGTAGTTTGATAATTGGTATATAAGGCTAGGCTAGTCTCAAGTTTCCCTCCATAACGTGCAGGGTAACATGACCATATACGGTTAACAGATAACACAATATTGAAAACATTATATGTATAGAACGTAAACGGATCATGTCACGATACTTTCCTCCAAATACAATAAAATTTTGTTAATAAAATATAACATCAGATATTATTGTAAATCTGCTAGTGTCTGTCGTATATTCTTATAGTCTGGTATCGAACAGCAGAATGGATCAACACTCTGCTAATTGTGATTATAAAAGTTACAAGAGCGGTATAGGAAAGTGTTGCTGGTATACTTTGTTTCGGTAAGAGGTGTACAGAACAACGACTTACGACGTAGGTTAGTCCGCAGGTTAATCCGGAGGCAGCTAAAATAAAATAAAGACGACCCCACAGTTCAGTTGGTAGTGACTCTGCTGCCAAGCGAGGGGTCCCGGGTTCGATTCCCGGCTGGGGCAGTCATCTATGTGACAGATAAATGTTTGTTCTCGGGTCATGGGTGTTTGTGATTTCATATTTGTGTATATCCATCCGCAACACAGGGTATCCTACAGCGGGGGTGTGAGTGTGTAAGCGTTTATTATTATTTTATAATTTAGTTGCATGTAGGATTCGAACTTGACCTGGATACCAAAGTTGTAACAACTAGGTAACTAACTAAATAATAGTACGACCAGTGGTTTATTTGAAGATATTAAACCAACGGTAATCTAAGCCCAGGCGAGCTTTTAGTGTTATCGAAGCTTTGTTGTAAGGGTTCGCCGAGAGCCGGCAGCCACTGTATCGCCAAAGGCTTGTGTCTCAGACAAGAAACTGTAATGAACTTTTATGCTTTAAGTCGTTTTAATGCCCGACGAGAGACGACTATGTTTCGTCTTCAAATGGTGGACACAATCATGAATGTCCTAATTTATTTACATTAGAAAGTGTTTTGTAATATACTTATACTGTCATGTCCTGAAAACGAATATACATTTTTGTAAAAAGCTTTTGCCATTGGACGAACTACCAACAATGAGATAACCAAACACGTGAGTGATTCATAGAGACTTTTTCGATGACTGTGCAGCGTCCTAATAGTACATAATGAATAAAGAAAAATCTGGTATATTTCTATAACTTACAAGGAACCTTCCTCACTTCGTTTCGTGAACAATAGTCGTCGGGTTAGTATACGCACGTACCGACTCAAATATCATCACTATTGTAATCGGTACTAACATGAAATTACTAATTCCACTCACAAAACTGATTCAAAAAAATTAACCTAATAAGTTTCGTTAATGAACGGTTCTTGATACAAATTATAGGTCAAGTGCGAGATCTTATTTTATGTATTCTAATATTATAAAGAGTGCGAATTGTGTGATTTGTGTATCGGAAGTAATCTCTTTTTTTACCATTTTAATGTTAAATTATTCTCAACCCGAACGAAGTCGGAGCGGACCTACTTAGCTTTAAGGATTTATAAATATATTCTACTTTGTCAAAATTATGACAATGCTAATTAATAATTCAGGTGGAAGAATTTCATATTCAATATTGATGGCCGTCATGTTGAACAATTTACGCTAAGATATTTGAGGCTCTAGTAGGTCCTCGTAATTCTTAGGCATCAGGTATTCTAGAATTATAATTTTTATGGACCTATAGAAAATGCGCATCAGAAATATAAATATTACAATTGTACCTATCATGGTTTCATATCAGATTATGCACAATATATACTGGTATAAGAAATTTAATTACTTACAGAAATAATTATCATACTGAATATTTTTTTTCGCGGAATTTGATCTGATCTCTAAGGATTTCCACATCACATATTCTGAACATCCTTTATTGTATTCTTACAAATAAAAAAAAAAACTTTATTCAACAAGCCTTACAACACCATCTAGAAAGTTGAAAGAACAATAAATGTATGGATTAACGGGACGTTTTTGGTCAATATATATATATTCAAATATAATTATTTTTCGCCTTGCTTGGTTAATATCTTGTTTGATTAAGTTTATTCTCAGTTAGACAATGAACATACGTAGGTATTTAATGAGACGACAATTTTGTAGTGATAACAATGATAATGTGAAAGCCTAAGATTTCATAACTTTGAGATATTGATATGAAATATGACATATGTTTATAGTTCAACAACACATTTGTTTTGATAATTAAAAAATAATCCAAGTGGTTGTTTTGGAGCCAAATATAAACGAAAATTTAGTATAGATGTCACTTAAAAGCACGTTATAATTCACGCTTATTTTAAACTTAAAGTCACTGGTATTATTATTATTATTATTTGTATAAAAGTAAGAAATTCTACATGGATAAAATAAATTTCCTTTGCTTTCAATCATCAAAATACTTAGAATTCTCCATAACATACGAAGTATGCTTTGCATGCAAAATGAAGGGCGGCGGGCGCTCTTGAAGTGTCGAGAGATACCTCGCATTACCACCAGCGTGGTCACCCTACCAACGACCCGTGGAACAAGAATTCAACTGAAAATAAAATACTAATTTCGCAATTACTGCCATCTTCAAATTATTCCAAGATTACGCCAAGTCATTCGCTTGTACAATCGTCGCCACAATTGTTATTCAATCGAGTTAGTACAGCATAATAAAATTCAACAGTCAAGTTTTTGTTATCATATTTTTTGTTATTGCCCAGGAAAATATTCGATTTCGTATACATTACGATTTTATCATTGTAATGTTTTCAAACACGGGAATTTTAAAATCGTTCACAACTTTATTGAACGAATGTACTGTAACCATTTTAATTCTCACGCAATACTATATTATTTTGGTTAAAATAAATATTTCATCTACATATTAGCTACCTAGGTAGTTGTTTAAAATATTGCATATGATATATTTTTTAAATAAATGTAACAAATAGTGGTCCATCTCTATATAATATATACGTAAAAAAACTCTTCAGAACTAACTTACCACACCAAAGTCCACGACTGTCCACAGATAGCTGGGTAGCGTCCACGATAGCATCTCGAACAGTTTTCGCGCGTCATTCCTACAAATTGGATCCAATAGCGCCCGCACAACGTATTCAATGCGTTTATTAAACGGCTCTCTATCTTCGATTTGGACGTTCACGAGATCGCTAACAAGACTGTCATAGATCGCAGTCGACCGACAAGTTAATTGATATGGCCACGGTTATTTTTTAATCAGAGTCTCATTCAATTATTGCTTCATAGTAAACAGTCGTGGCGTTCTACCGCACTGCGGCTACCGGATCAAATCTTTTGGTTTGTTAAACACTTGTTTACGGTTAGTTAAGTTATTTATTTGAGTTACATTTGAAATCTACACTACACATAAACCTGTACGCTTATACACTAAGGTTTTATTGAAAGTTAAGTTGTCTTTTTGTGTACATAGCTGACATCGACCAGACGGACCATTTATTAGTAAGAGGTCGACGACGTAAATGTCTATACCAATAAATATTATCGACCAGTTGACGGCTAAGAATTTAACTGGTTCTCAGACACATCGACCGAGGCACTTTAAAATATTTCATGTTCAATTCTAGAAGGATGGTAGCTGCCACCCGGTATTATTGGTATAGGTACAGATAGCTAGCCCCGCATGTGAAGAAACTTATTATTATCATCAGTATTGATATTAGGTTGTTAATATTAATATTGGTATTATTAACTTGTCGTGAAACCTGCCTGGCTAACTACCACCCTCCTGCTTGTATCACCCACCAAACGACTCGTCGTGTTCCGGCTGGGGCGTGAGAAACAGTGCTTTCTTTCATACTTTCTTAGTATTTCTTGGTCGACAACGCATCAGTGATCCCCTTGGTCTTGCTGATGTCCTTGGGAGACGATGACCACTTACCATAAGGTGACTCGGCTGCTTGTTTGTCTGCTATTAACATAAAAAAAACTTAACTTACTAACTTAGCAAAGTCACTATCTACAAAGACACACGACAAGATTAACGAAAAAAAAACTAAAATTCACATAATTTTAAAAGTCATACTACCGCTACTAAAATACTAGTAAATATTTTAAAAGAAACCAATAAAGATAAAAAATATACTGATTAAATTAATACCAATACTCAATGTAATAATTATGGTAATTGTTGTTGCTGTATATATCTCGTACTTTTATTTTTATAGTATCCGTAATTTTGATACCAACTATAAAATTGTACAATCTCTGATATGATGTCAACTATAAACTAACGGCAATTGCTGAAGTTTTGCAATATAAATGCAAAACACGTCTACGTTTGAACAAAAATTAACATTTACACTTGTCTTTTTGAGGCTCACTTCTCGTATCTATCTAGCAGGGATGTTACGGAGCTCCGTAACCGTAACCGAAACTATCGGATATCCGAAATAAAAATATATCCGAAACCGTAACCGAATCCGATAACAGTGTTTCGGGTAATTTCGGATGGAGGCAGAATCTAAATAAATTTATTTATGCTGACTATATTATGGTTTATGCTGACCGAGCCGATACGTTAGCCGCGTCGTTCTCATTTTAAACAGTTTTTATTATTTAACTTGTTTTTTCTGTACTTATAATACGACATAAAACAAGAAACGAAGCCAAATCTTGTAAATACATTATATTATTTTTTCAGATCGTAAATTATCTAATATCGGGTAATCCGAAATAATTTCTTATCCATAACATCCCTACTATACTAATAGTCCGTTCGTCCGTATATACATAGTTTATTACCCGAGGAACTTGAAATAAAATAACCGCAAATAAGAGAATCTGTTTTGTGGTGATTGATTCGGGAAAGTAAATTAAAGAGATAGAAAACTTTTGTCCAGTGTGACAATTTAAGCACTTATGAGGGCACCGATATATTTTTGTAAAAAAATAATAATTTTAAAGTTGATCAAGAAAATATATTAAAAATTACCATACTTGCTGTCTCCGTAAATGCTGATATTTAATATTTAAATAAAAATCAAACCTTATACATTGTATACATTCCAAGACTATATAAATCTAATGCAGTACAGTTTGCACTGATAATAGTCTTGTAGCGGAATACATTTGTTATACGTAATTAAATTTCGGAGTTCAATTTAGACTTAACAGGTTTATTCTATCTTTTATTTAAAATCTAATTGCAATAGAACAATTTTTTTTTTCAAGCGAACTAAAAATAAATGTATATTATTGTAACTTGAAACGTTTTAAGTAAACTTATATAGATCTGATAGAAGGTCATTGGTGCATTTTAAAGGATTACATTAGTGGTCTTCGAACGTTGACTGTGTTTGAAGCTCGCAGTGTTTATAGCTCTCCACTATTCGAATGAATAGTAAATTGTAATGGTCGCATTTATAGTCTCGTTGGGAAAGACCATGCTTGCCGAGCGCACAGTCCTGATTGCAATTGTCGGCCATTTATGTGGCAAATGAAGGATCGTTCTCGTGTTTAATAAGTCTGTAATGTATTATTGTGTTTTGAATACATGTAAAATAAGTAACTCCATCCGCTTCGGTGTTTTCTTCCGATTATAGTACGAATGGGTTTTAAATCAACAGTGAGAAGACTTTTTAAAATGAGTCTCTGTAACTAGGGCTACATCGTCATTTACAACTTACATACGTTATAAATAAGAAACCGCATCCCAAAGAATTTTAATGTGTTAGATTGTGTGTAAGCAGTGAATATTGATACTATATGTCGGTCAGTGAACAGTGCAATCCAGAGCACAGCTTTCTAAGATTATTGCAGATCGCCCAAACTAAGTAATATTATAAATAAAAAACAATAACTTTATTGTTTTTTGCGCATTATAATTAAGGCATTTTTGTTGGAAATCTGTAGATCAGCACATAAGCAAATATCTACAGTGCTTCTTTCTTAAGTATTTTTTTTTATTTCCAAAGTTAAAGCCACTGAACAGATATATATGTATTACTTGACGTAAAAATGAATTGTATCATGTGTGAAAGATCATCATCACAGAACGGCTCGACCATTTTGGCTGATTTTATATATTTTTTTCGTAAATGTCATTGTATTGACATTGTTTCAAATTGTATTAGTTGAAAAAGTGTGCGGGAAATTCATTCGCCCTTTTATCTAGGTCGAAGCGCTTCTCCGAAACGGTAGTTGAAAAATTATTATTATTAATACCCATGTTCGTATTATTTATATATATTAAATGTAATCTGTGGTAAATAAATATTTGAAATTTTTATATATTATAAAGGCCAATCAGATTTCAATATGAAACAAATTTAATACTCGGACGGAAATTGAAACTGAATTTGCAATGGAAAATTGTTGAATTTGAAACGGAAAATTTTACGCACATTTTACATTGTAATTAAATCGTTGTGTATAATCGATAGACTTCGGAGGGCGAGTTAATAAAATAAGACCGATTCCTTTGAAAGAGCCAGCTACCAAAATAGTCCTTTGTCTCGTCTCTTCTGTTTCTGGCCCAATTTTTATGAAATAATGTGTCAATGATTACATTTGTTGTAGAAATATATAGGATTAAACATAACTTAACTTTTCAATGACCTGAGGTTGATAGGCAATTAGTCTACGTATTAAAATTATACGGTAAAAATATCCTTCTCACATTTGGATTTTTGCAATTACTATGGAGTAAATCTTAGACCTCTTAATTACATGACAACCCTTGTGGTGTATTAGTCGGTAATAGACTACTGCTACTCGATTTTTCGTTACATTAAGTTTTTAATTATCGTATGAAATCCATCTTTGTGTGTGTACTTATTGGATGGTATGTAAACTTTTAAATAAATAAATCTTAATAAGGTATATTACCATGGTTTCGTTTTTTACAATTTACGTGCATGGTCCATCATACGCACTTGGCCAGCATGGTGCATTACGGCTTTAAGCATTCTCAGAAGTCAATTATTGGGGCAGTATAGGTTGTGATAAATATATTACCGCAGTATTATAATAAATGTCAAAGCATACATGTATTAAAACTCAACAGTCTTTCTTTCATACCACCTTATCATTTCCTGGCCGACAACGCATCAGCAATACCTTTGATCGTACTGATATCTATGGGCGACTCTGACCACTTACCTTAAGATGGCATGTCATAAAAAAACCAATTCAGCGATAAATGATATATAAAAATTATATAGATATATATCGCTTATTGAATATTAATAAAAGAAAATTTCTGATAATGAAATTTAAGCTGTGAAAATTATAAGACTAAAATCGGAAATATTCTGATAGTTTTTAGCGAAGTCTAGTGGAAATAGCAATAACATGATATTCAGACTCGTCCGCGGTACGTGCAAGGACTTTATGAAAATTACGTCTAGACAGGAGTATACGGTCTAACTCTTATCTCATGTAATCCCTATTTTAATCTCTAATCAACCTCTGCTCGTTCGGATGTGAGCCCTGTAGCAATTATTACACAAATATTTACTTAAAGTAAATTTAATTTAACAATGTACGATTAGTTTAAAATTAAGCCGCCCTTCATACACTACACATTATTAATACTTCCATATATATTAAAAACAAATTATTCGTTTATTACTGTAATTAAAATAAATAAAACTATGGTAATTCATGAGAAATTAAGTGTATATTTTATGAAGTTGTCGTGTAAATTTAAGATAATAAAAGAGAAAAAGAAAAAAAAATCCTTTCCATCCACTACCCCTGGATAGCTAGACTAGATCGCTTCCACAAAAAGAAAGTATAGTGAACAATGGCTCTAAACACCGTCTCGGTTGTTTTGTGTTTCGCAGACCATCAATACCTAACTGACGGACTCACAGAAGCGGCCATAATACATACTTGATCCGCATTAGTTACGTCAGTCGATTTCCTACGTCTGCCAAAATGAGTCAGGGTATGAGCGCAGATTATTTGGATAAAAATAACATTTTATCATATATATTCTTGAGACCAAAGAATTTCCGACGCGCTGGTTGACCAAAAAACCTTAAGCAATCCAAACTGTTTAATGGATTATTGTTTGTTACAGAACGACTCCGATGATGAACAATGTGCGCTCAGCGATAAATGGCAGTATGAGAGGAAGTCGCGAAGATGGTCGCGAGTGGTGGAGATCACACCACAAGCTCAGAGGAGACTTCAGGTTTGTTAACTTAACTAACGAATATGTATCGAATATAATAGACTACATCCAACTTAAAGATGCGGAACAGACCAACGATAGCCACCATCCAAAAAGTCTAATAGAGGAGTAAATATTTTCACCTTGGAGAAGGATGATGGCAATCTGCCAGTACTCTACATTATTCCGTTGGCCATCGACAGGATCGTGGAAAATTATTTATCACATCGCTATAACAAGTTCTTCTGAACGTCATCTTAAATACTCGTGTTGGGATCTTTACGAGCTCCCCAAAATATATTAACTATTATAATAAGATTTTTTTGAGTACTTTGAAATATTTTGTCGTAATAAAATATAACATTTTGAGTAGCTAAAATCTCATCATACTCGTACATTCAGCGAAAATGAAAAGATATCGAAATCTCATATATCAATACACGTAGCTAGTACCTATCGACCTACTCATAGCTCATAGCTCATAGCTACTCAAAGCTCCTTAATATTAAACTTTCAAAAACCTTAACACTTCCTACACAATTTGATATACCGTTGGCACCAGAGTAACGTCGATTTCCGCTTGAGACAAGTATGCCACGGCTTCCCACACCTCCGTCATAATTAGCAACATGCAAATAACTTGCATCTTACAACGATTCGAGTAACTTTGATGACTTGTGAGAAACTTCACTTCCTTATTTGTTTTGGAAACTCGTCTCTTCACGTTCTTTTCCAGGTCCTCAAATCAGGTTTTCATCATATCTTTGTGTATTTCACTCACTTCTTCCTTCTCTACTTCTTAATTAGCATTGACGGTCCCGGCCTTCCAGATATCTAGGCGCAAAGGACCCCTCTCTACACGTTGAAATTGGAAATTGTACATTATGTTAACACAATATTTGCACGTTCTAATTCAACTGATGACAGGTTTAACAATATATCCTCCTGCCATATCATAGGCATCTGTACAAATGCTGCATATAAGTAATATTTAGCACGAATGAGTTAAAATCCTATTAGTATTAATAAAACATCCTTGTTCTCTAGGATTAAAGAAATTGCTGTGATTCCCGATCCTTACTTTTAGCCGTCCTAAGGCTCTGTCCTATTTATTCGGTTTCTATAGCGGGTACCCACACCTAACCTACTAGATAACGTAAACCTAACAAGTTTATCCGATAAGAACATGTATAGATTAGTTCCTAAACGAACGTCAATGAGCAAGGCACGAGACTGCTTGCCGCCTACAAGTCACATACAATTATTGACTGGCCATTGGAACCAATTAAAATCCATTAAGATTATGTCTGCCAATTGCTCATCAATATGGTTTTGAATCCAATATGTTTGATTAAAGTTTGATCTTTGATCGACGCAAGACCAGATTGGCTATGTAATGTTCCTTTACTTTTATTGGAAATTAAATTTCGTGGACTTTAAGAGATATTTAAATAATAGTAACCGTTATCTTTTCTGCATGTAGGCTATTCTTTCTTATTTGTCTTAACTTTTTGATGAACATTTTTTAATAATTATTACCAAAGAATAAACTAAACGTGCCTGTCGAGGAAGGTCTCGCTATTTTATTTCCTTAATTAATAATTATTAATTAATAATAATTTTCGTAATTAATTAAACTAAAGGGTTACGGTCATTGGAAATCATACACAATATCACATTTCTATCATTCCATTATTAATTACACTTTTTCCATTATTATATTTATAAAATATGTTTCTCCATTCAACGCTTAACCAAGATTTAACATTCATCCCTGCTGCCATTACACCATCTTGGTTATGTTGTTATTTTCGATAAATCTAAGGTCTTGGGTATCTGGTTTGACCGGTTCATTATTATACGATGTTACTAAAGTATACGATTTACTTTACTCTCCCAATAACATTCATTCGTGACATTTTTTATCTATGTATGGGTATAATTATGTATGTTATAAATATTAAGAATCTGTTTCTGCAGCTGCTAAGGCGCAATCTTTATCCTACCTTACGTTCGATTTTATGAAATATTCCATTACAATTATATTAATAATGCGTTCTAAAACTACATTACGGTTATTTCGTATGGTATTGATTCCTTGCTCAATAATCGAATAAAATCGGCAGTCTTCATTTATTTGATTTATTTCTATAAATCTATGATTCAATGTATACTAAATTTCAATGTAAGTTGACCGATTAATCGTAAGGTAGAGATTAGGATTATGTAATCGCTTTAAATCGACTGGAATTAACCACGTGCATTCACATAGTATTTACTTTAAGCCTTACTGTTATACAGGTCATAGCAGCTCGAGCACTGGCGGAACGTGAAGCGAGGGAAGCGAGGGGGGAGGTGGAAGATGATGAGGACGAGACCCTCCCTACCATTACCGTAGGCCTGGTCGACGCTGATGGCCATTACACGGATGTCGATCCGGATTTGTGAGTACCTGAATTTATTATCTATCCTTACAGAGAACCAATTTTATTGTTGTAGGTACAATAAGAAATTTAGCATACCATAGTACTCAATTTTGGACGCTTGCAAATGAAAGTGTCGAAACCAGTTCCGCACAGGTTTAAACTTTTGTAATTATTGTGTTGTTTAAAAGATGTGCTGAGGAGTTACTTTCGCCGTTTCTTCTCCTCAATGTTAAAGCGCCTTTTCGAACCGGTAGTAGAAGCAAAAAACAACGTGCATAAGTGTATTCACAGGATACCTATATGATTAAATGATTTTGAATTTGAATTTGGAAAACATAATCACATACAACAATAAGAGTATATACATACAACAATATAAACTTCATTTGCAGAAGCACTAATATAAAGTTTAATAAGTAAATGGTTTTATTAAGATGCCATTTAACTTTTTAATGTTTCTGATGTGTGAGATTTATTAATAACCTTGGTAAATAAATATTCTTCAAAAGATTAATGAATATTATGTCTGAGGACTTTATTTATAAAAACCAGCTGATTTCAATAACTTCCAATTTTCATGATAAAAAAAAAAACATTCGGAGAAATGTCATGTCTACAAACGGCACTTGATTCGCATGATTTCCCCACAGCCTTTTAATCTTTTATTTTGAATAACTCGTGCCCGTAAGTACCTACAACAGTTATGGCTCAGGAAGGAGAAAATTTAACTAAGAAACCCTCTCACTCTCTCTGCAATCAAACTATTTAACTGTCAGCAGTTTGTCTGCCCTTTATTTTTTTATTTTTTTTCATTTTATAAATTATTCTATCCTAAAACTATTTTATCCCACAACAGGTTATGAAATAGAAATATCAACAATCAAACTCAACAAAAGCACGTAAAAAGTATTATATAATATCTCGAAGGTCGAAGGTAGCTTGGTAGATTATGTCTTATACCTACCACAACCGCGATTAAACTCAGAGGTACAGAGCCAAATCACCAATAAGAGCGACCAGAAGCTTTTCTCTCATGAGTTTTACAATAGGTTGCATGATTAGGAGAGGTTTGTTTAGAACTGAGAATGAATCGAGTTCTTTAGAATCCAAAAAGGGAAAAAAATGTTTCAAATTTATTCAGTATTTCTAAAGTGTACCTCGTCAGTGGCCAACTTTAATATTTAATATAATTCACTCAGTTATCGGTGATTTCTGAAACGTTGCTGATATCACCTAGTGTTCACACAACCTCGTTTGTTTTGTTTACTGTAAGTAAATCTTGTCCGCATCCCAGATATTGCTTAGTTCGGTTGATCTCTTACAGTTGCCAAGCGATCGGGCTACTAGCTCTTCAATATACTTTACAGTTAAATAAATGATTAGTTCAAAATGTCCAAGCTGACACCTCAATAGAACAGGCAAAGACCGCTAATGAGCAGGGCTCACGTGTTGGCCCTTTATTGCGCAACCGATCTCATCGGAGATGCGAGTGTTTAACAACCACTAGTTTACGATGACCCGTCTCGAATAATTTTATTATTTTGTTTTTCTCTTAATTTGTTTCTGAAATGAGTAATCAGATCTTTTTAAAGTTTCAGTCTAAAATAGTATCTGGCTGCTCCAAATCGATATCCAATAATAAAATAACCAAAAACAAAAATATCAAATAATAATATCATGGAGTTTTTACCATTGGATTGGGGTATTACCTAGAAAGGTTTTGATGTCTAGAATGGGGAGGTAAACATTATAATACACCTGACAAAAACAATATTTGAGTGTCTAATAATATTTCAGCTGCGGTTAGTATTTATGAGCGTAACGATCATATTTCTCAAAGCTAACCGAGTGAAAATTGTTTATATTATATTGCATTATTAAAAAGCACCAACCATTACTTCCAGCTAAATTCGCAAATAACAGCTAGAACGAATCAAGTCATAAATTCACAATCGTTAATTTGCATTGCTTGAAGCCATTTTTAACAGAAGAAAGGTTTTACAAAAACCAGACTTTATGTCAACAGTTTTTTATCTGTGAATCAATTGAGTAATAAGTTTCAAATATCATTTGCTTATCTTAGTTTGGGGTTTACTCAATATACGCTCGTTTCTGATATTGAACGTAAATCTTCGTGAATCACATACATTTTCCTATTATACGGGTACTAACATTGTATATATTTTACGTCGATATTTTGGCCCAGTTATCGGGGTCACAGCTAAGTTGTGTTGGCGCGAAACTTAAGAGTGACAGATGACAAATGGCAATTATGACTAAAACGTTACTATGTCTACCTTAAATATGTCGTATTTCTTTTTTTCTCTTGTGTTTAACTGTAAAACACGGTCAATTTATGCAGTGACATATCCACATGAACAGTTCTGCAGATTTTGATAAACGTCACCTTGATTAAATACTCGAAAACACCGTCATCTGTCGGCGCCGGAAGTAATTTGCACAAAAAGGACTGTGTAGAAAAAAAAATTTGAGAAACTAAGATGGATCTGAACAGTGGTTTACTTTTATCCCTGGTTGTAATAATAATAATAATAATAATCCTACATTTTCTTTTGCCTTTACGTAGTTGTTGTAATGAAAGAAATAGTACCAGTGTACCACTGGGTCATTTTATGGCTCTTCATAATATGGTCAGTCATTGTCAATTATTATCTAGAAACTTAATGGCTGTCAGCCGATACCATCGCTACTTGGTTGTATCTTCGGATGTGTTATAATTGTACACTAAGCGCCTGTCAAATTTAATGGACTCTTCTAGCCAACCTTATTTTAGATGATCGACTTTAATTTCATCTGTCCATATCGTTAGACGTTTTAAAGATATTTAAAAACATCACACCAGTCACTTGTTTTTGAAAATTAATAGATCCAATTGATTTTCTATGAGTACCAATGATATGATTTTGGGATGAAACAAGCTCCATTTATCTTTAGGTACAAACCAATTTTTCCTGTTTATGATGCACTCTACTGAATAATGAGGATATGAGGTACATGTCTCTTGTCGCGGAGCTCTGTGCTACCTTATATAATCAGAAAATTTCCCGTATATTATATTATTTAACTGATTGCTTAACTACCACAATCTTTCTGCTCATCTAGTCAATGAGAAAACGTAGTTCATATGTTTCTTGGATACACTTTTGTATACAAAAGGATTCGCCACTTCCTTGTTATCCGTCATCGTGTCGTTATGCCTTTGGGTCAATGGATGTCCATACGGTGTCCACTTATCCGATGACCCGTCTGCGCGTTTGTAGGTTATTACCCAAAAAAATCGTACAGAACTCTAAAAATAAATGAACACGCAAACTCGTGCTAGAGCTCCCAGCGCGCCGCGGCCACGCCGACCACTCACAAAGGCGTGTAATTACGTTAACCAACTATTTGTTCTACTTACTATTTGGGCACTTAGCCCTTCACCTATCACGTTTCCATTTCTGAACGCCAAAGTCGAGGGAATAATGATAGGCTGTTACTTAGCGGCACAGTGCTAGTGTCAGTGGTAATATATATTTTTTTGATGCTACTAAACGAAAAGTAGTTCAGTATATATCATACCATATGAGTGTTTTTTTATGTCAATAACATGTGTTTTAATTGTCTAATACGTCCGTATGATTTTAAAACTGTTAAATACATATAAGTATCGGTTAGATGTGCCGCTAGTATTAGCGCTACGCCTTTCTACATTAGCTCATTTCAATAGCCTGAATAAATGGCTTGTTTTTGAAACGGAAAGCACTCAATGTACGATTAATTGTTACTAACGAAATTGACGTGTTAATGGACGAACGACAAGGGCTAGAAAACTTTATTCAGAGGTATTCATCAAGATAACGTTAGATATAAGGTTGTTTAATTAATTAACGGAAACAACTAATGACTTTACAACGCTTTCGAAACACTTGTGAACGGTGTGTGGTCTAAAAAAGTTTTCCACGCAAGTGATATTTGTGCCGAAGAAACGTGATGTCATATTAAGTTAAAAACGACATCTTGGATTGACTGATTTTGTAAGTCTTATAGTTCAGTTGATCTTGCCGACTGATCCAAGGGCCGCGAGTTTGATTTCAGGTCGGGTTTGACATTGATGGGACTGAGAGCTGTTTCTTCTTCTGAAAATAATTTATTGTTTTTTAAAATGAAGTTTGGTTATTTCAAGTCTTAATCATATCAGTCATGTAAATTAAAACTTAAGTACGTAGGAAATATATAGGAATTTGCTCAAATGATGTATTAAGACTACAAAAGTGCGCAAAAGATTTTATAAAAAGTTAAATAAACTTCTTTTCATTTATCAGAAGAATTATTTAGCTTGTGCTCGCAAACATCCGCTTTCCGTGGCACCTTCCTAAGCAAGTTTTAAAGTTATTCTTCGATACTTTCTTTTTTGATTTCATACTAATTAGATGCGATCAACTTAGTGAGAGAAAATTTTTAAGTAATAGCAGACCTTTTGAGATTTTGCAACTTATTTTAAGGGATACTTTGAAGTCGGTCGCAACGGCTACACATCGATAGCTCTTTTTCTGTCTCCTGTAAACTTAATGCTGCTTCCTCTTCTTGCTTTACTCCGTTTTTATTAATACTCCTATTATTTATTCTAACTTCCATCTCTATGCAGACGATTTGCAAATATATCATCATTTTAGTGTGGCGGACATTATCGCAGCTATCTCGAGTATCAACCACGATTTAAGCCATATTGATAGTTGAGCTAAATCGTTTGGTCTGAACATTAATGCAAGCAAATCGCAAGCAACACTTAATATGTCTTAATTGGCGTTAATAAGCTTGGGGGATCACTATACCATTCACTGATACTGTGAAAGATTTAGGTATTATTATAGACTTTCTCTCATGGAATGCCAAGATCAGTGAGCTTAGTTGCAAGGTGCACTACTCATTTTATTCCCTGTGATGCCTGCAGAGTTAGCTGCCCCTGAAAATTAAAATTTCCCTCGTTGTTTTATACCATACTTATTTGATGTCTTATCTATACAATATTTCTATATGTGCATACATTAGAAAATAAATAAATAAAAATACAACAACAGTGATAAAGAGACATTACGAATACATTGAGGTACAGAAAAAATACACAAATATAGATCATAAATTAACTCCTGGCCCCGGATCTTTGTAGTCTAACATGCTGGACCAGTGTTTCAAATACCTACGAGAACGTGAAGAATTTTCAGATATACGAGTTTCCTAACGGTGTTTTCCACGACTGAAACAAGTGAAATTAATTTCTAATTCGCATATAATCTGAAATGTTAAAAATACATAGATGCGAACCTGCGGCCCCGTGCGAAAGACTTAAATTACTTGTCAGTTCCTGTTTTGCACTATATTATTTAATAATCCATATTTTAATGGAAATAATTAATTAAAAATAGCAAAGAAGTAAATTTAAAATAATACAATGTGTTATTGCTTAACCAAAAATATATATGAGGCTTTGGACACCCTATTTAAATCTATACTTCATATACTAATTCTACAAATGAACATAAACTAGTTAATAATATGTCAATGGCTGACCGACGCGTTGTTCACTAATGTGAATAAGCAGACGAAAGTGCACAAACAAAGCACACAGGGTGATGGTAACTGGCATTTAAGATACAAAAGTACACCATCGTCTGAACCTATAATACTCTTAACAAATATGATTCAGTCCATTTGCCATTACTCACACTAACCCACTACTACATCAACCGTTAAAGCCTACTCGATTCGATCCACTTCACCTCAGTGCGCCTTTTGATATTAATGGGATTTCATAAATAAATTATGACAACATGTAAATCGCCTAATTTGGTATGTAAATACTTACAAATTTGGCAGCTTTATCTCATTAATTAAATGACTCTAGGCCTTCTTTGAATATTATAAAAGCCGATCCGGATATTACTTTCTGATCGACCGACTGTTTTGGCAGAATAATCGCAAGATTATAACCAATAATCTCACTAATCTCAATCATAGCGCCGGTAAAAGTTGACACAGTGGGTTATGGGAATTATATACAAATCCATATAAAATAAATAACTCAAATATTACTAACAGTGGCTTATAAAACAGATAGCTACAATTACTATTATTAGCAATAATATATTTTTAAGCTAAAAATGTGACCTTATAAAAGAAACAAAAAATAATATTTTTAATAACAATATCTAAAATTACGAATATATATTTTGAAGTATAGGACACTATAAATAAGTACAAGCTAAGAAGCTCAACTTCTCTGCTCGTGTTGTACTCATGAGCATTGAACACACCCATGACATAATAATGAATTAATGGTTACTTACAATCAACTCGCAGTTAGTCCCTCTATATATTTGCAGACTGTTAGCCTACTAAACAACTCCATTGATATTTTATTATGATTTTTATTAGGCTTCAGGTGGTACCAAATAAAATATATGATTGATGTTTCCGGTCAAAGTGACTATTGACTAATTTCAGTATCCCATGATTATGTTAAAGGTGAATCATAAAACGTTAAAACAATTTTGTTCCAGACTAAGCGACTCAGGTCAGCAAATGATACAGTTACCAAGTGACAAAGAAGATGAAGAGGAAACGGGTACTCGATTCAGACGAACTGGATCTGAGAGGTTGCGTGACGGAGCTAAGGCCTTGCTAAGACGAGTGGAATCCCTCAAAACGAGAAGAAGAAAGCGGCAAAATAGAACAGAAGTTATCGTCTCATCGCCTCACTTTTTAGATGTCCAACAAGATAAATATCCTGATCTGAACTACATTGATATGACGCCAACTACTCCTACTGCTTTCCCTTTCTCACCCATAGCAGATTATCATAGCTCTCCATTACATGCTCCCGCAATTAGAACCCAACCACCGTCACCCATGACAACCATGCCTCCTTCGCCTATCGCTCCATTAGAGCAATCTTTTGTTTTAAACCCACCTTTTGGAGATGATAGTTCCAGCTACGCATCCGATGGCAGCATGGGATCTAGCAACAAAAGTTCCAAGTCAAAACTTGGAAGGGCGAAGAGAATATTTCACAGAGGGATCAAGAGTGACGACTCGAACGCCTTAAGCGATTCTGAATGTCAGCCAGCTAGTTGGAGACATAATTACTACAAGGAGCATAATATCCATCACAATACCGAAGTACGTATTCCTTATTTTCTACTTCCTTTAGACCCAGACAGTAATGGTTACGTTAAGACAATTTAGTTTTGTCAGAACCGTCCTTACAGTCATAAAGACACACAAAGTCAAACCAGAACTACAGTCATACCATATGAGCCGTTGATCATCATGTTTAAGTTGACCTTATGTTACAGCCTCATTCTTAAATTCTACTGGTACCACCTTTTTTATTGTTAATAACTATAATGTTAATAATCTTTATATCAAGTAAAAACTGTATCGCTAGATTGACTACCAAAAAGGCAGCGTAATATATTAAACAATTTCATAGTTTATTTAAGACAAAACTGGTAGCTAACTAGAGTACTGTGTTTGTTAAACTATACGAATTGATTAACCTTCAGGTATACGTAGAAGCATCGTCACCGGTGGAGTTAAAACCAAACCCCGAAGTACTACGAGAGGTACAAAAGTCTCCCGGACACACTGCTCACCGACGACAAGCTATCAGAACAAGTTCACTCAACTTAGGCAAAGAAGGACAGAAGTGAGTATCAATTGCTCCGATTGTTTTTTTTTAATCAGCATCTTCTATGGTGCCATATTCACATCATTGAGGGGGTAGAGCAAAGATGTGAAAGCTCATGTGGGTTTTATGTGGTATCAGATAACAAGTGAGCAGACAGTCAAACAGACAGTTCGTCCGTTGCTGTCGTCCACGGTAACAACAAAGATGTCGGTAATGCGTTGCCAGTTAATAAGGAAGAAATAAATCCGTTCTTTCGCTCTCTGGCACTACAACTGAGACACTTTAAGCAAAAATTCGTGGTTACAATTTTGTCATTCAGGTAAATAAATAAATATATCGAAGCATTGCATGAATACTTAAGTATGAGCTAGCTAGTATAAAGCCTAGAAACCTTTAAAGCAAATGACCTAACACTACTGCGTTGCCCATTGGTCTTTAAGGCGCATCTCCAACATGAAGGGTTGGTTTTTAAACACAAGGATAAATTAGCTTCTTACTCCCAAAAAATCTAAATGCGATGAATGCGAATGAGTCAAAACCAACGTTTAATGAATGAATTTATTTTTAATATCATAATAATTAAGGCACAACGACTTAATTGTTTTTTGTCTTTTTCATTATTTTTTATTGATATTGAAGCCGTGAATATGTTAGATTACATAGTCCACGTTATGTTCAATTTCTGTGTCATATTATTATGCCATTAAATGTTAATTTCCTAACTTAACAATCTTACAACATTACAATGCAATGTTACTTACATTTTCATGCTTCAAAATGCCTAAAAAGTTTCCCCAACTCGAATTTGGATCCAGCGTAGTACGTATTACAAAGTTCGCTGCGAAGTTATTTCAAACAAACGTTCTTCGCCCCTTATGGTAAACTTAAGTTAGCGCAAGTTGCTGTATCCGCTGTTAATTTTGTATCAGTTTGTTCTTAAGTGTACCCTCCCGGAGAAGCCTGATGCGGGAATATAAATTAGATTATTGAAGGTTTGATTACTATGAACCAGGGATGTTATGGAGCTCCGTAACCGTAACCGAAACTATCGGATATCCGAAATAAAAATATATCCGAAACCGT
>DWPT01000614.1:0-22677 GCA_018251895.1 Agathymus mariae mariae
AAGCCCTACCACCAAGCAGGCTGGCTTCTGTCGCCTCTTACGACACCCTGTTCTGCCAGCGTGGGATTGGGAGGAGTGTTCTAGGCCGCCCTGATACCGCCATAAATGTAAAGGTAGATAATGTAGATGCAGGTTGGGCCAGCGATGCCATTGATAGACGTTCATATACTGGATTTGACTTTGTCAAATCTGGGTCTGCCATTTCTTCGGAAAGCAAGAAGCACTGAACTGTAGCGTTAATAGTTGTGAAGCTGAATACACGATAGGAAGGCATGTAGAGAAGCTATTTATTATCAAAATTTAGAGAATGAGATTGTGTCAGGTTCTTTCAATAAAATTTTGCTTAATGTGACAGTCAAAGTGCATTAAAGCTGGCAAATAATCACCAGTCTCACAAACGATCTAGACATATTGATGTTAGATACAATTTTGCCAGAGAGGAATTGATGCAGATACTGGGAATTGTTCAAAAATAAGTTTATTTTCGCGTTATGTATTTATAAATAGCATAGTTTTTTGTATTTTTAATATAGTGGGGGTGTCGGAAATGATATCAAAAAATGTTTTAACATAAGTGTCTGGCTATGTAGTTTACTTCTTTCTTTGTATACGTTTCTATTTCAATATTCAAAATAAAACAGTCGTTCGTTGAAAGTCAACCCTGTTTTGATTATAATTATATTGTTTCTCGTTGAGCGTGAAGAACGTTAACAAATAAACACTTACAGACCCAATCCCTGCGTCGCAACATAACGAGGTATAATTAATACTGGCTGGTAAATTGTGGAATTAAATATTACTGTTACGAATTACAAGGCAACGTTTAAGAATCATACTTTAACCAAATTCATGTTACCCGAAAGCAAATGACATTCGGACATTAGTCTCAGTATAAATATTTCTCGAATAGGGTAGGTACCCTAGACTTGAATAAATTTGTACTATTTCACTACTACCCGAGTCACAACGCTGTCTCCATACTCTTATTTTCCGAAAGCCTGTTCCATGCACGTCCGAGATTTATTCCACATATCTTTCCATGCTAGAGTAGCTTGTAAAGAGTAGTCGGGTGAATAGAGCGCCGCATAGATTGAGTTCGTCAACGTCAATTCCAGATCAAAGCACAAACGATGCAGTTATTGTAAAGGCGATTGCCTGTCGTACACTGCCGCCAACATGACTCCATTGAATTCATGTCGGTACATAAAAGTTATCGAAACATAAAAGTGATCGGTGAAACATAGTTGGCCGCGTCCCCTAACAGTAGTAGTACCATATTCTCACGATAGAATGAGATAATATCGGTGACTCTTTAACAACGCTACCTCTTATTACCAACGACCTCGGTTTACAAGTGTTATCTTTGACTAAAGCCAAGCACAAAACGGCGCGTATCTTTTCTTTCTAAGTCCTCGTAGAAGTTTGATACAAGTTGTGTCGCGGCTCGTTTGTAACGGGAGCACGTATTATTTGCGAGTTGCTGCGATAACTTTGTTGCCACCGAAGACAGAATTACAGCACGTGGCCCGCCTCGAGCGCTCGGCGCGGCGCTCCGAGAAAACTGCTTTAATTATATTTGGATTGCGCTTTTATATATATGATGGTTCGAGTTGAACAATGATCTATTTTAGTTGATATTATTAAAATAAGTAAGTAGGTAGTGACTATTTCAAACCCAGGCTGTTATTACTTATTTTTAATATTTGTAACCTTAAATTGTTCAATTAAATTAAAAAAAATATCTATATTGAGACATTTCATCATCAATTGAGACATCGGTTATGAATATCATCATGAATGTAGCTAATTTATACGTACAGGATATTTAACCTATGTCTATCCAGAATAAAAAACATCCAAATTGGAAAAATATTTTTTCCCATAAGTGCCGTAGTTCCGGGGATTACCCTCTGCAGTATCGCTAGTTAACAGTAAAGATAGAGTTATTCGATCAATTCACTCCGTTACCGCCTACTCAATCTTAGTATAGCTCAGAACCATCGTTTAAACAAAGCGTATAGAATGCGTGATTATATCAAGCCGTTTGTTCAGAACCGTTACCAACGAACGCACCAATCATGTACGTTTATATATAAAAATTAAAGTTTATACACTCACACCCCCACTAGGATCCTCTGTGTTGCGGGTAGCATGGACATACACAAATATGACATTACAAACACCCATGACCCGAGAACAAACATTTATCTGTCTTATCTGTCTGCCCCGGTCGGGAATTTAACCCGGAACCTCTATCTCGACAGGCAGGGTTACTACCAACTGGGCTACGGGGTCGTCGATATAATGCACATCTACTATCTAGTTTCATGCCAAAGCGTGATTCGCCAGTAAATCACACATAACTCTACTCCTGTTCTCCCAGTGTCCGTACGGTTGCGGGGCGATTTATTAAATAAATTAAATTTATTAAATATTGCGCGATAGGTGGTAAACGTCACATTAAGCTATATAAATAAATAAATATTCTAAAATTAAATTTGACTTCATACTATCGATATCAGTTCTAATGATTTAATTGCTTCTTGATATCTCTAGAAACCGATGAAGCGTCGTAACTAATAATATCGGGATCATTTAGGATTCTGTCAAGAAGTAATTTGCATGTAACAATCTAGTGTGCGTGTGATGCCAGCGATGCGGTAACATGTTCCAAGGCGATGTGAAAGGTGAGCTGGTACCACTCTACGTGGTGCCCAGAGCGGTGGTCACAGCACATTCCTCTCGACGAAACCTTTACAAATGATTATCAACAAGCGCTCTACGCGATATCATAACGTTTTCGCCGAGGCTAATTTTACAAAATCTTATAAAATGAGTCCATCCTACTTAAAAAAAAGTAAGTAAATAATAAATAATCTCACTTAAAGTACAAAAATTAAGACTTAAAATAAGTTTTTTTTTTTATTTAAGTTAAAACTCCTTTTTTCACAAAATAAGCGCTCACACACTAATCACATATTTGCACAACCTCACAAATTCACACACACACAAATGAAATATCACAAACACAGATGGGAACAAATATTCATATGTCACATTTATATATGCTCCGGCTGGAAATCAAATTCGGGACCGTTTCGTTCAGCAGGCAGGTTCGTTAACGACATAGTTATAGGTTACTCTACCGCTATAATATCCTAGAGTGAGCGTTTCCTTCCGAAGGTTCCAATAAGTGTATATAACTAGGTCCTTGTCACGCAGCACGCAAAATGCTTCGTTGTACAGCAATACTTTTACGCTGAGCGAGAAAGCTTCCAGCTCTTGGGTTGACAAGGGATAAAATTATATCATTTAGTAACAAAATAGTAAATAATAAATACATACAATATAATAATAAATAATAATATTTAATACATTTTACTTGACGTATTTTAATAACGGATTAATGATGCTGCAAAATTACAATATACAATTGTATAGTTAAAAAATTGATCCACTATATAGTAAATATCAGTATCATTACTCGAAACTACACAATAATTATCGCTGTCATTGTTAATGGATTGTGAGAATCTTTGTAAACATAATTATCATAACGAAAACTCATAACTAATGCTCAGACTTTCCTTCCACAATAAAACGAAGGGCACGAACAAGTTGCAGCACTTTACCTACAGTAGAGAACATTATATCATACATTTTAAGATGTCTTCACTATGTTTTTGTTTATCGAAATGTTATTCAAATATACAACATAAATTGATAATGCCTGATTGATGACATCTCCAGAGTTTCGAATCAAAATGCTCCAAATGAGACACCAACATTCAATAAAAATCATACTTTTATTTTAGATTTTCAAGATCTAAAGCATACCTATTTGCGCCAGATGACTTTCAAGGGGGTTTAGCGAATAAAAACCCCATACAAACGCAGAAGTACCCTCTTGTTCTCGTGAAGGCACACGGCTTTCCTAATTTACCTCCCAATTTCAACGTCCTTCACTTTGTCACATAACTACCAAATTTGCACACCAAATCCTTCGTGAACGTTTTTGAACAGGTACGAGTCGTTAAAAAGGTAACATACGAATTTAAGCTGAACCTAATAACGATCACACAGACAGGAACTAACCAGCCTGCAGGAACTAACCGGCAGTAAAAAACAGATCGGTCCAACAAACTGTAATCGGAGGCAACTCAGATAGCGCTGACACATCTGGCGTGGTGCCACGAAATTGATTGTATCGGCAGTCACGAATCTTTGCAGAAATGAACAAGCAATGTTTGTACGGCCATATTTATCTATCGTTCTGGTACACGCGGGAGGGTTTGCAGAAATACTGCTCGTTACTTCGCTTTACACCCCCACTATACTCGTATTCAAACCATTAATACAATCCATGTACGTTGCACTGCAGCGCAGTGAAGGTACAGTCGAGATCCACAGTGATTACAAAACCTACAGTATTATATAAACGGTCGTAATGCACGACGTTGACACTAGGGTACGTTGAAAAAAGTCAAAGTGGCAATTTGGCCTTTACCAAATATCTCTTCATAAATAATGAAGTTATTAAAAGGCACTCTAAATACATGTTTAAGGTTTCTACGATACTTTCAGATAATAATGAATCACCAAGTGGGCATTACATATATATTTACACGTTAGTCAGTCTATTTTATGTGCTGCCGAAGTGCTTCATTAAAAGTAAATTTAATAACTTAATATTAGGTATGTTATGGATATGAAATTTCGGATCTGGATATGGATACGGGTATATAATATTTTACCGGTTTTGGTTACGGTTAAGGATGTAAAATAATTCCGGATTATTCGATTGTTTCAGATAATTTCGGTTACGGATATTAGAATATTTAAGGCTATAGATAATACAATGTACTTGCAAGGTAACACTTTGACTTTCTTTCTACGTATTATTTAGCATTATAATCGTGGAATAAAAACCTTCAAAATTAAATAATATAAACGTCTAAGATGAAATCGACGCGGCAAATGTGTCAGCTCAAACAACGATGTACTGTCATAACGTGTGTCATTTTGACTCCGCCTCCATCCGAAATTATTTGAAACTCCTTTATCTGATTCGGGTATGGTTTCGGATATATTTTTATTTCCGATATTCGATAGTGTCGGTTACAGTAACGGAGCTCCATAATATCCGTGCTTAATATGATTTTAACACGTCTATTACAGTGAAAAATCTACAGAAGTAGCTTCAAGGAACTGTGTACCTGTTTGAATAGGGATGAATGATTCTCGTACGTTTCATTTCGATTCTTGGAAATGGCCGACCATGTGTGATGACGTAATAGTGAAGTTCCAGGTAAACTGCTTACTCCTTGATTCTTTCATAGATATATCAAACAGTTTCGCACCATAATCTCCACATAACCTACAAATGGAGAAAATAAATTTCGTAAGCATTTTATCCCAGATCAAAGGAGTAAGAATAACCTAAGAATGTAAGCAATTTGGAGTTAAGTTGTGCTATATCACACGTAAAATGATTCTCCTCTAAATGAAGACTTGGAACTCCATTTTCATTACCGAGTGACGATGCATCATGCATAATAGATGGCATCACTTCCCTCTATATGAGCCGATGTCTATACGTAAGTGCCATAAGCAAATTGGGCTCATTTTCAGAGGAATATTATATGTGAGGTATGTAATGGGAAGAAATATGTTGATTTTTGCATCACAATATTGTTTTCGTATGACTATTGCGATCTGTACATCGAGACTAAGCTTATGTCCTACAACAATAAATAATGAATATACGTTATAATTGACGTGTTTTATAATTGACACTTTAATTCCGAAGCGCACCTCTCTATTACTCCCACGCTACTCGAATAACGTAACATTACGAAGCAATAACAAACCACGTATCCACACGAATCCTACAAAGTTACTTGTTACACCGCAGCAGACGTGCGTTACAGCGTTGTAATTAAATTGACACTTCTGAACACAAACAGAACCAGCAAAATTTGGCAGAGCGTTTATCTTTTCGCACATACTCTATTTTTCAACTAATTTATTGTCATTGATGATAATACTTATTGTGAGAAACCTTCATTAAATGAATATTGAAGGTATAGTATTGTTACCTAGGAGGTAGTACGTCTTCGAACGTTATTTATATATATATAACTATTACCTCCAGTACACTCCTAAAAACCCGCGTGAGACAGATGAATGTACAAAGTATCAATATATGAATGTACATTTTCACAATTGTTGCAAATATAAAAAGCTATTCCTTAATCATTGTATAACTATTTACTTAACCGTTAAGGTGGAAGACCGCGGGACGCGGCAAACGGCAGACGGCATAGCAGATGGAGACGGCATGTCCCACAACGACAGAGGGCACTACTTTGTAGTATTAATTTGTATGAGACCGATTCCGACATACGAGTGCAACTGCCGCGCGACAGGACGTAACTTGTTTTGACGCGTAGCGGCAGACGGCACTGCCGCACAAATACAGTACTGCAGTTGAAGTTCGACATTATGGACGTGTTGACAGACGAGGAAAGCGAAAATTTTATTAATTTAGTGTCTAAACATCTGTGTTTTTTTTTATTACAAACATCCTAATTATAAAGATGCACGTCGTGTATTACAGAAAATATTTGGAAAGTGTACGCTCAATTATCTGCTCAAGTAATAATAAATCATCGTCGTCTTCTTCTTCTTGCAGTAAAACTTGCAACATTTGACTATTCAAAACTGTTATGTACATCGAAAACACAACCGCCAGTTAGTTAAGCTGCGTAGAAACTGTAGTGCTTGCTGCCGGTTACGGAATCTATACGACAGCAACTAACGCCCGACACTACCGTTGTCGCCCGCCGTCAGCCGCGATCCGCGGACTCCCACCTTTGACACTGACAAAACTTGTGAACGTCCTTTAAAACAAATATTGTATACTCACATAAAAAAATATTAATTTCAAACAACCAACCAATAGAATATTCCTAATTAATAATTAAAGATGGAATTTCTAATCTCTACTATATTTTTACCGAATTACCAAACTACCGCCCGCCGTATACAGCGTGTATATACGCTTATGTTATTTTTATTTATGTTCGAATCGTGTGCACGCATTTCATTTCTAATGGACCCCCACAAGAAAATGTCCAATGGTGTCTAAACACTACACTACCAACACTAATTCGCACTCACTAAATCAAACACTCACTCAAACTCGAACACTCGTAATTGGGGAAATGTGCAAAATCGAAGTAATTGTTGCTTCACACCGAACGACGAGATCACGACTGACGCATAAGATCCTGACGTGAATTAGTTGTGTAAAATTGGTCAAAGGTAGTCGGCGTTCGTTGGGTTCCAAACAAAATTATCAAGTGAATACTTTTAAAGTTATTGGAAAAAAAATATTTATAGGGCATTAGCATAGGGACCCAGTATTTTTTTGTTTAACATTAATCATAACTGCTGATATGCTGACTATCTCACAACCTTCACCTGCTGCGGTACACACTAAATAGTACATCTCGCATTTCTACTCATGACTCAAAAATACTCCTCACATTTAATAACTTTTTATTGTTTTTGATTAGCAAACGAGCACGCAGGCCACCTGATGTTTTGTGATCACTGCAAGCAAACACAAATTCAACTAAACAAACATAACCACGTTACAACCGTTAATCGATTACAATTGCGAATAGACACTTGTTAAGATGGTCGCGTTCAAAACTTCTTACCTTCGAACCCTAAAACGAGGCATCACTAATGGATATAATAAAAGCGTCGAGCGAACTTTCGGCACGTGCGTTTGTAGTGCTACCAGATCTCACAAAAAATTAGGACATTCATGTAATATTGACTATTGATTGAATTTTATTAAGAGAAACAAGATAGATGTTCGTGTTTTGAGTAAGTATTTTACACTATTATAATAGGTAGGTACTTACTTTAGCAATTATGTGACATGAACGTGTTTGGTGATACCAGTCGACCCCGCCGAAATCCTCGCCTAATGTTTTATATGGGTCAACAGTAAGCCCACGCCAGGTGTTTATACCACACATTTGATATCGATAAATTTTTGAGAACAACTATTTCATTATTATTTAATAGCATTTTATAGCATTTATACAAATTTGTACCTTGTGTATGACAACTAGACATTCTTTTCCATTTTTGACCGACCTTGTAATGCCATAGCATTAGCCTAGTCAGTTGTTCATTCATTTATAGTTTGCTCTAAATTAAGAAAATGAAAATCGTCTCCTGTGACTAAACTACTCAGTGAAATTAATTGATTTTTGATATACAGGTGAGTGTCATATTACTCTATCAAGATACAAAACCAATATGGATTGTTATTATAATTTGGTTTTTTATTATAATTTATTGTTATAAAGCAAAGTAGCTTCACTACAAATTTAAATCTAAAATCATATGTTTGTACAAACTAGAAATCATTTACAATCTATACTTGTATACTCGAACGAAGCAAAGCTTGTATATTCCACGAATACATACTGCATCAATCCGTATTAGCGCACCGTGGTGAAGCGAAGCTATGCGGGGTGTATGCCGCCTACTATGCATCGGAAACGGGCGAGCCACTACGTTCTAAGCTTTGGAGATTCCTAGCATTTATTCCACCTCGATAACCTCGACAACACATTGATAGAATTTTTATTGCCCACTGATTTATTATTTGGCCGGCGCTGCGGGATCTGCTGCTATTGCCGTGGCGGATTAGCAGAGATAAACGTTTGTCGAGGTCGGAACGTGGGTAAGAAGTTGAGAAATACGGCTCATAGTTTGTTGCACCAGTTTCTTTGGCTATTCGATTATATCTTTTACGATAGCCGTACCTTATAAGACCTCAACAAATTTTAATAAGTTTTTATTATCTTCAACTGCACACAAGAATATTTTGCTGTCGGGAAAACAAATCATCATAGCTATATCCGGCATCTCTGAAAGATAATCTAGGTTGAGTGTATTTTTTATCCATTAAAACCTCGAGTGAAAATTGATAGAAGACCTGCTTTATATTTTATCATTCCCGGTTCGCATAGCTTAACTGATTTTTCTTCATAGTTTTATAGGTCATAATTGTACTGTTGCTGAGCTCGGCTCTCATCTCACAATGAGGTGGTAAATGCCATAGCCTGCCATGAGTTCGAAGTGCGAATTAGCAGATTCACATATCTTAGAGAACATTATGGAGAACTGTCAGGTGTGCAGGTTCATTCACGTTTTTCTTCACCGATGTGAATG
This sequence comes from Agathymus mariae mariae, assembly GCA_018251895.1. Lineage (NCBI taxonomy): Eukaryota > Metazoa > Arthropoda > Insecta > Lepidoptera > Hesperiidae > Agathymus > Agathymus mariae. The sequence goes on from DWPT01000614.1 coordinate 9,262, forward strand.
ATAATTAATTATAATACGAACATAATTTGAAAATTAAAGGTGTGTGTCGGATTCGAACTAGTCAATATCCTTAACCTCTGCCAATGTACTTAACCTTCGCCTTAGCTATTCTCTCACTCTAAGTCTCTTTGCTGCATGGGAAGCAACGGTTCAAGTTCCGACGGTTTCGGGTCTTTCCTCGTGTACGTGACATCAAGGCTTTATAGGCAGTCTATTCGTGACAACACTAAGTCCGCCACACAAAGTCCGTCAAATCAAGATTTGTTTTTCCCACCTAAAGAACCGGGAATAAAACTTTCCACAATCCGCCGTATCTGAAGAATTATTATTATCCTAACATCAATTAACCTGTATGAAGTTACACTCGAAAACCTACATATGAATAACGTTTCAAGCATACAGATCCAGGTGAAAAAATCCTCCAAACTTCTATAAAAGTCAAAATTTATATTACTCAAATATTTTGTAGATATATTTTCGTAACTTATCTGAACTTGATCTGAGTGTAATTTCTCGGACAAGGTTTACCAACAAGTGCTCGACGTTGCCTCTGAGACGGCACGACATTTTGCCACTAATGGCATGGGTGACCCTTAGACCCACCTAACTATTAAACTAGCCCTATATTGATTAACTTTTGTAAACCACTAGCAATGAACCCGAGCAATCTGAGTTCGAGCGCTCCTCTGCCTGTGTATTACGCCAAACTATAAGTAGCGCGCCTCCACAACTTATATTACCTAACCTTTTCAACGTACATAAATTGCCAAAACCATGTGTAACTTTGAACTGCACACGACAACAATGTATTTTCAGGACAACGAATCAGAAATGGACGTGTATAAATTGTAAAATTCAGACGAAAGTTTTGACAAACAGTTTGTCTATATAAACAGATTAATGAAGAAACCTGAGTCCACAGTGACTTTAACATTTTTCAGTATATGACGTTTGGCAAACTTAGCATATTGGCATTGATTGGCAGCCGAAATTGTCAAGTGAAAGGCTGGCTGTTTGTTTTTATACATACGCTTATTATTTGCTGCCGCTCCACTTTTATGTCATTAATCTAGTTATTCATTTTAGTCATTGAGCTCAGTTGGTAGTGACCCTATCTGTCGAGTGGGGGGTCCCAGATTCGATTCCGAGCGGGGTCAGACATTTATGTGACAGATAAAGGGCAAGCCGCTTGCAACACACGAAATGTGAACTGTGAATGTAAGTGTGTGAACTTTGGGACGTGTATCAACACATCATTACAACTTTTAAAATGTGAAATTTACTATTTTTGTCATGTACTTTTGTACGTTTCTTACGGGTTAGCGAGTGAACGATTAAATAAATTTGTATTGAAAACCTAGATTTGTATCGCAAGGAATATTCACTAACCAATATTATTGAAATTACTTTCAAAAATATATTATTAATATTTTTACGTTTTATCAATATCACTATTCTGATATGTTATTACGAGGAATATAAATATGTCACATTTGTTCTGACGTTAAAGTTCATCGCCTGGGTACATCCAGTCATAACATCATCATCATAGTCTTGTCTGCTGCTTTTGAATAATGAATCTAACTGAATCTGCCAAAAATATTATATATATACCTACTCCATTGGAAACTTTCAAAATAAGTTAGAATTAATGAATGAAACAATATTTATTCGAAATTGGTCTTTACTAACACTTTTCGATACTCAAATACCCCATCGCTTCAACAACAAATCCCTATCGTGAGTGGTCATGGAAACAGAAGCGGCAAGAAACTCCTCGGAAGTTTTTTTTTTCTACTCACTTAAAAAAAACTTATGGCCATATATTTAACTTCTGTTCAGGCAGACTTATCTTTAAAGTAATCATCAAGTTCCTAATAACCTTTCTTCTTAAGAATGCTTTTGACGTGAGTTTTTAATTTAGAGTATGGCATTTCTATAAATTGTAACGGAATTTTATTATAAATATTTACACTTCTAGCCATGAGAGAGCCACCAGTTTTGCTAAGTCTGAAATTTTGTACAATCATTTTAGCCTTACTCGTAGTATTATATTGTGAACTCTCACTCTTGTCAAGAAAACTATCAGAATTTATGTTTTCAAATTCGCGTGTGCTAGTAACAAGGAGCTTGGCACCAGCGACGTTTAAAAACGAAGCGTTCCGCGTCTCTCCTCCGAAGAAGCGATGCGTATGTAATGGCTCACTCAGACATACACATACATAAAACTATGTATATGAAAGTGTTCCATAAACAATATATTGTATCCCAATGTAATTGTAAAATTATGCCTATTTACCTGACAGGCCGCAGTGACAGCTGTCACCGACACGTGAACTTGACTCTTGCTTGACTATTCCCGTAAGAATAGGTAAATATCGAATGTAAGCAGAATTTGTGTGGTGTTAAATAAATTTGTTACATATAATGAACAGTCCAATTACGGCGGTCATTATACGCGTGTCTGACGTTAGACGTGCCGCCATTACAGAGGATCAAAGAATCGGCCGCCGTTCACACCGCGTTGAGACGTTTACATGATATTATATATAACATGGACGCGATTGGGAAAACGGGGAAAGATATTATGACATTTATAACTCGCCCCTCCCTCCCCCTCGCTTCTGGAAAAATTATACTACTCGTGTTGCATAGATATAGGGTGGTTACAACCGCAATACAACATGACATCCATAGTGATAATGGAAAATTTGCATATAGTTCATTCTTAAATTACAGACAGTCTCTCCGATTTTTTAAATTATTAAGTTAGGATACATAAACCCTCGTAGATACTAACAGTCGTACTGTCGTACAACTAACTAGGATTCTACATATGGCGAAGAGAAGACAGGGAGACATACATAATTAAAGTTAAAGGAGCTTATTTTATTTTCTCGAGTAAATGACAATTTAAGTAAATTAATTAAATTCTCGATGGATAATTGGATGACAAGTACATATGATATGATATTTTTGTTGTCGATGCTGAGTTTATTTATTAAATAAAAAAATGCTCTCAATCATACGTATCAAGTGCAAATCAATTAAGAATTTGAACACTTTCATAAAAGCTAAATTAATTTTGGACTGCTTTACGACCACTACGACTACCGGTATGAGTTTCAATTTTATTTCAAATATTTATCGAGGTCGTCTTCGGTGGAGGAAAATATCTTATGAAAAATTACACTTATATTTTCTATAATATTTTGACATGTAAATAAAGGCAACTAACAACCACTGAGCCAAACACAGCGTTAATAAATAATAATAATATAAAAGTTAATGCTATGTAAATACAACGTAAATAATAAAAAATATTCAGTTTTCTCAGTACATAAAATTTATTTATAAAATTTATATTATTCATAAAACACATATGGCTTCTTTTCGTTTTATTTTAGAAGCAATAGAGTGTAATGATATTAAATAATGTATTGAAGGGGCGACATATTCAAGATCTCAGTATATTATATCAATACATAGTTAGAGTGGCACTACTCGTAGAATCCAATAAAATCTGACAATACGAGACTATTTGCTCCATAAACAGTTCTGATTCAAAACGAGTTGTAAAAGTTTTCCCACAATGCACATATCGACTATGAAAGGGATGCCATTTTAAAGAGGAAAGTGGAGAACAAAAGGCTCAGCGAAAACGATTTATTTTGAAAAATGCCTCGGTATACATGTTTTGTGGTTTTCATATATTTAACCGCTACGATTAAATACACGAAGTTGTAAGTTTCGCGACAAATAAGATATGTAAACAGGTAATGTGTCGGTTGTACATTTTTGTAAACTGTAAAAATAACTTTAATTAATAGAAGATTAGCTCTTATCGTATCTTTGTCATTGTAATCAACCCTTCCAAGTTATCGACTAAACAACAACATTAACATTACTTTAGAACTGGATATTATAAAAAATAAAACGAATTAGTAATTCTTTTCCCCTCACAAAACATGAAATTCAATGGTTACACATGAACAATATAAATTAAATATATTCCGAACGCGGCATCTTCCAATTCGGTCACATCGTAAACAAAATTAAATAAACAATCTACTCAGTCTCTCCCAGCGAAATAAACAGATATTATTTATTTAACAAAATTCTGTCCATATGTTATAAATTTCTGCAAAGATTATTTTTGTATCACCAGTGGCTGGGGAAATTACTTTCATCGAACAAGTCACAAGATCATAAAAAGGTATTACGTATAAATGTGATATATGATGTTTTGTTTGCACTACGTGTCGCTGGGGAAATATTCGATATGCATTCTTTGTAATACCTACCTGTGTAAATAACAACAAACTAATAATTCTGTCAGTGTCTACTTTTACAAATATATATATTCGTTAAAAAGTTTAAATTAAAGTTAAAAAAGCAGTTATAAAATTATAGTTCCTTAACGCAATTTTAAAACGTATTTTTTCCATCCGATTGATATGAAACACATACGGACGTACAAAAAAGCGCTATCGGACCATTATAAAATGTCATCATCATCAAAGTTGCTTGAAGATTAAAAATATTACAAAATAACCACTTGAGTAACAATATTGACTTGATTCAGAAGCTACATGTGAGTCACTAACATTTGTATTTTTATCGATCAATATTTTTGTTTTCGTGCGTAGGATTTACACAAAAACCGTCAGTCCTGTTTTATGATACGACCGATATGGTCTTCACGTAGATATACATACAAAGTATAAAGTATTATGAGTTTCGTTATGTATTATTCGAAGTAATTATGAAAGGTCATTGCAGTCAATTTAATTGGAAACTACGTCAGACTCAACAAAATACTCCGCTCGATGCACACGTTCGAACGATTAAGTGATTTGGCATTGACAATGAAAAAAGTTCACTGCGGTGTTAAATACGGCCGCCACCACACCGTCACGTAACAGCTCGACGGTGCGGTGGCATGCCGTAATGAGGAATATTATCACCTTCAAACTCTTCCGCCCTTCAGCAGCCCGCCCCATGCCCTCGACTGACTGCTTAATTAAGAGGATTTTTTGTTAATTACAAAATCTGAGTGGATGTTACCGAGTGATAATGAAACATTATCTGAGACTCGGTTACAATGTTTATTGTTATATTTTTATGTTTTTTATGAGTTTCTTCTCCTCCATGTTAAAGCACCATATCGAAGTAGTAGCAGAAGAAAAACTGACATGCCTTATGCCCGTATTTGCCTTTGCTGTATTTACAGAATACCATAAAATAATTCAGATTTTGATGAAGTGATTTTGTAATTGTTTTTTTTTTTCTATTTGATTGAATATTTGATTATACTCGTACGACACAAATATACTACTTCCTTTGCATCGATTTGACAAATACATGAAATTAAATATTCTCTGCCGCTATCTTTCCATCGCCACGTGAAGATAGATTTGAATATTATGTTTGTTAATCAAAACTTCGGATTGTACCACCCGTAAACCACCGCGGTTGATGAAACATCTAAATTGGATTACACGAAAGCTATCAACTGTAGTCCGACGTACTCGTACTTCAGAAGTGTGATTGCCGCGCAGGACGAGTTCAGTCTTCAGATTTACTTCACACGGACCTGTCACTCATGACGCTTTTACTGAAGTAAAAAAAAAATCACAACAATTTGAAAATAATCATGTGTTGAGACAGTTCGATGATGAGGAAAGATAAACTAAAGGAAAATAATAGTAGAGATACTCGTAGTTATATATATTTCGATCTCTCACTGAAAACTGTCTTAAAAAAAGTGTCATACACCTACATATATTTCATTATCTATAGACTTTTTTTTCCTAAATAAATAAATTAAATACTCAATATTTTTTATACGTACACTATATATGTTGGCTGAACGTAACATTTAGAAATAAGTAAGTTTCATGCACACAAACTTCTCCAAATAAATCTTAGGAAAAATTGTGGAACCGCCATAAAGTTAATATACTAGCGTATTATGTTTATGGGTACCGCATTAAATGCTGCTGGGTTAATTAAACGTGCCAAATACAAATGCAGACAGAAATGTCGACTTTATATTTCACTTGTTACAGATATTATAAGTTACAATTAAAGAATCTAAACACGCTAACCGTTGAAGTATTTGTTCACTTGGAAACCTTCGTCGTTATACTTATTTTGCGTGTCGGTACGTTGCATGTCAAGACCAAACCAAATTACGACCCGTTCGCTTCAGGAAATCTATGCTACGATCACGGCGAATAATCCAGTTCTAATCGAACCTGCTAATGTTAGTATGACAATGTCTTGTGACACGTAACGCTATGTTTATAACATTGATACGAGACACGGTTCAACGAAATTGATTCACTGTGGTTGAATTTCATACTAATTAGTGCTAGATAAATAGGCTTATGAAATACAGAAGTACATAAACAAATTTATTTTGTTCTTAATATGATTTGTCGCTGAAGCAGATCATCAAGTCGCAATTTCGCAAACTTCTTTACGCAATTTTACAGGTTCGTGCATGAGCGGCGGTGACCACGTGACGGTATCTCGGGACCCTGAACAACTAGGAACACTGAACAACAATTATTATTGCCATAGTAACTTCGAACATAATTGTTTTCGTCAAGTTTGCAGGAGAATTACGGTTGCCTTGTTTATAGTTCGTCAAATAGTTGTGTGGTGCATATGTAAACACGGTTAGTGGAGCAATACTCAAGTTTAATTGAGCCGGTCGCAGTTCAAGACGCAATCAAATGTGCAATGGCGTGCGATTATAGACCTCGCCGAGACGCCATCTTGGAAAGCAATCAGGCTTTTGGAGCTTGTACTACAACTTGCCAGTGACAGCGTGTTGTAATTATATTTGTTGCTTTCGCTAGTGTGACTAAACTGAGAGTTTTTTGTAACTTTTATATTAAAGATACTTATGCATGTAATAGCATGCATATTAACTTGATAACAAATATCAAGCGTCTAACCATTATTGATTATAAAATTAGCTTAACGAACTATTTAATAAGGAGAGAGGTACGTGTCTGAAACTCTAGACGGTATACTCTGCACAGCAATTCTGTAAATTCAACTTAGTTCCGCGGTAAATTTGTTATACCTAATACTAAATATTGTAATTAGTAAAGCCATAGTGAATTATTTAAACATAATCAAAAACAATTATTATAGGTAATTTTGCCGTAATAAATAATCAGATTAACCATTATATTTAAAATGATCCCACTGCAGAATAATTAGTATGTTCATTTGACGTGCTCGTATAAAATTTGAGAAACAGTTCAGTTGGAGTGTGAAAGAGGAAAGGAGGGTAAGGGAGGGTGATTATAGATTCTGAAAGATGACGTAAGAAAGACGAGTACGTGTTTATACGATCTTATCATTTAACCCCAACCCCTACTACGCACATGTTGAAGATCTTGTGACAAATAATTAACAAAAGTATAAAGTATATTATTTATATTACATATATGATACTACACAAAAGAAATAATATAAAATGTAATCAACTGTTGTACGTTCACTGGCTCTTTATAGGAATACTACCGACCTCTCGGACTCTGATGATTTCAGTGTTCGCCCATATCTTATTCTCTATGAATCCGGAAAATAAGCTAGTCTTAAAGAACAGGAAATATTTGAGATAAATTAAATAAAAATGTGAACTATTTCGAATTTCATTTATTCTTAAATTTGAAGTGAACTCTTAAAGATGAGCGTGTTGCGATTATCATACTTGCTTACCGTCCCAACCTCACCTCATTGTGTCACTTAAAATGCGAAAGGCAAACACACAAGCTGCTACGATTGTTGTAATGTCAATATTGTTCAATGTGGGTATCCCTCTTTTACAAAAGCTTTCTTATGTAGAAAAGTTATGACAAACTAGAAACTTTAAAAATCAGACTGGTTGGACACGAGTAAAATATATGTATAGGCATGACAAGGGCTGTCTGAGCTTCTTGCCGCTTCTTCTTCCAGAACCACCCACGAAACAAGTTGGTTGAAGCGTCGAATAAATGTTTATTTCTTTCATGCTCATTATATGGCTTCCAGGTATCGACAGTCTACTGTAGATCTCTTTCGATGTTAAGAACGCCTGAAGCGTATTTAAGTACGCTGCTCCAGTGAGGTTTGAAGGAGTTAGTAATCCTATTGAAGGTCGATGTATGTTATTGACATCTACCACCACACATAAGTACCGTTGGGCTGTTACGCCGTGCTTCAGCAGGGTGCAGGATGAGAAATCGAAGTCGGTTAGACTCGATAACTTTTCATATATATCAGCTGCACAAAAGTGGTAATCTCGACCAAATTAACAACAATGCTATGACGAAGTTTCCACTCTTACCTCCTGTCCTATGATTGTGTTACTCTTGACTAAGAATTCAGCAATTAAATTAAACGCTGGTGCTGCCAGCGCTGTCAAATACAAAAATCTGCCGCCCCTTACGCAAAAGGAAAAGTCTTATATGGTTTCAGTATCAAGACCAAGCACGTAGTTTTTTCTATCGTACCAAAATGGGCGAATAAATTTTCGACATATTTTTAGATCTTTTAACTTTTAAAAAGAAAACTCAAACAAAAAGCAGGGGGATATCCTAACGGTACATTATTACGCTGGCGAAGATTCGCGACAATATATCTATCAAATGTGTTGAGCAGTGTCTAGTTAAATCCGATTATACCAACAATTGTGCTCTATCACGTGTTAGAAACGTTGGCGCCTTCCATTTCATGTCTAATCAAGACTCTCGAATTATGTCAGTGTCTGTTCTCGAGCCAATAACATTAAATATTGAGGCCCGTTCCGAACTGAGCTTGCTGCAGTTACATACCCAGTGGATGCAGATGCAGTCGGAGTGGTGCATTGTTGTTTGCTGATAAGCAAAACGCAGCCAGTAAAGGATCTCGTATATTAACGGTATGGTATCGATCGTTACGAAAGTCTTGTTGTGACGTATGTATGGTAATGGAATAGAAACAACGGGTTTATTTCATCTAAAGCTTTAAAATGATGTCTTGTTAATAAGCCAACATTATCTACTCCCGATGCAAACGGACGACTCCGTAGCAAAGTTTATTTACTCGGACTACGAGTACTTAACGACTATATAGTTTATTAACTATAAGGTTCACTATATAGTTTATCAACAATGCTCGCCCACCGTGTGGATGACCCCGTACCCTAATCGACAGTTATGTGACAAATAAATGTTTTTACTTAGATCACGGGTGTCTATGATGTCATATCTGTTTGTCGATGCCGCTGGCTTCTCCGAGAATCCTAGTATGAGAATGAGAGCACGTAATGTTAAGTTTGCGATTGCTTACAAAATTATTGCAATTTTGCGACCGTCCTCCTCTGTTGCAGGACGCTTGCCTTTATCCCAACCAGTTAAAACCCGATGGTACTCGTGTATATTCGCAACATTTTTACTCACTTAGAAGACTTAGAAGACTACACAAATTCTAACAACTGATGTTTTGTGTTCTATTGCGTTAATAAAGTTCCCTAATAATAATTTTTGCCATACATGCTTCATGTACAGAAAACGATAGGTTAAAATTTCACTATACAATCTTTATAATCATGCACGTGATTTGGAATCGATAAATAAATGAGCAATTCGAAAAACTTAGATGTATTTTTATATAATTGATTTAATTTAATGTATACACTAACAGATATGGCAAATAAATAATGAACACTTCTTTAAATCCATTACGAGAATGGACAAAAGCAATTTCGGTTTGTGTAGCGAAGTGTCAGTGCCAGTCTGGGCTTGGTTCTGATACAATTTTAATTGAAGTTCCGCTGTAACGGCACTTTCTATATGAGAGGATTTTTCCTCCGTATTTGATATCTAAAGTAGAATTTTTCAGAAGAAAAAACCGCAAATCTAACAGAAGCTTACGGTTTTAAGCCTTTTTTTAATATTAATAGTCGACAGAGGAGCAGTCTGATAGTAAGTAGTAACGTCGCCCATGGACATCAGCAAGACCAAAGTTATTACTGATGCGTTGTCAGCCAGCAAATCAGAAGAAGATAAGAAAGGAAGTCCTGGCTTTCAAGCCCCTAGCCGAAACACGACGAGTCGTTTAGCGACTGACTCAAGAGGAAGGGCGGTAGCTAGCTAGGCAGGCTTCACGGAAAGATAATAATACCAAGCAATATTAATAACTTAATAATAACATCGATAATATAATCCTTGCGCGAATTCCTAACACTGACTGGCTTCTGTCACCTCATACGACATCCTGTTCTCTATCCTGGCAGTATCTACGTCCCTGGCAGTAGTAGGCCCTAAAAACAGGTAAACGGCTCACGGTTGATTATTTAGTACCGGGAAAAATTAAATGATTATTCATCAGGAAAATCTGTTAAATGTAAACATTTGTTCCAAGATCTAAAACAATTTTAATTGGAATTCTGTTATAGTAACCGTACGTATTAATATGCAACAGATAGTTTTCTGTTCTATAGACATTTAAATAACATTGCCCAATGACTATAATTTTCAAGATTTTTGTCGATGTTTTACTAAGTTTATTCATTATCATTATTTGATTGTTTTAACTCGACACTGGCGTTGTTTTTAATGTGACCGCATGTTAATTTTACATCCTAGAAAAGTACGTATCAAATTGTAAATGGCTATTTTAATAATTAAGGAGGCACCTAAATAAATGAGTCTTTGAGAAGATCAATCCAGTTATTAATAAACATCAGAAATGGACCATCACATTAATTTTGAAGTTTTAACGTTGGTGAATCTTTTTTCAATAATGGATGTGGATATTTTGGAAGTTTTTTTACTACTGAACTAATTTTTATATTTTTTTTTTTGTTAAAATACGACAGAAGGCAAAAAATTTTTTAAATGGTGGAATTAAAATAACACATTAATATTTTTCATTTATTGTGTAAATAAAATTAGTATTGTAGACAGAGCCTAAGGACTTATGTACTAGTAGTAATTAATAATAATTCAGATCGTCAAAAATGATCGCCCACCAGCTGGCGACTGTGAAGACGTTCAATCAAAACCGTCAAATGACTTCCTGTCTCCGTGCGGCAGTGTGCGTGCGTAACTTCAAACGATCCGACTGGCATTTCCTCGTCACTGACATGATGAATGAGGTGGAAACACGACGTAATCGTGGCCCAATCGATACCAATGTCGGGCCGTGCCAGCCGTCGGAGTGAACCACCGCGTCGATGTATTCCGAATTTTGTAGGCATACTAGTTTTGAAGTAGGTCGAGTCGAGCAAATTCGTCGCGGTTAAGATCGAGGTTAATTATTGAGAGGTTTGCTCTTTAGAGTACTTGGAAACTGATTCGAAATTTGTAGAATAAAATAAACTGAATACAACTTAACTACGGAGTAAAATAGAAATTTTCAAATCTTAAGTCAAGCCTATAATAGAAAGTCTTAAGTTCACTAACTACGAAGTTAGAATTTCTCAGATGGAGATATTGTTGATTAATTTCTAATTTTATATCAGCTGATAGTTTACCTAAAGTAACGTAATTATAACTATCTATCTTCTTTTAGTTTCATTATTACAGATGTATTAAATTAGTATTAATTTACTTTGCAACAATCCGCAAGCGTAGAGTCTACTCACCCTGATGATGCTCCGTTCCGAAGCGAAACACGTGTTGGTGACGGTATGTATGTTGGTGTATACATTTATTTATCATAAATGCATGTTTTCCTTTGTGGGAGGGAGGGAGGTTCTATTCATGTATTGAAGTATGTACCATCATACATTGTGCTTGCGGTTTGTCGCAAAGTAAATTAATACTAATTTAATAACAATTAATTTCCGTAGAATAACGCCCGGTACTACCAACTATACAGATGTATTATCCAATATATAATTGGTAGACCTTAAGTTGTTTGTGAATGTGAACAACCGCATAACTGATAATAAATGTTTCATAGTGTGAAATTAAAAAACATAAAGTACATATAAAATTTATTTAAAAGTGACTAAGCCTTCGAAAACCAATCCTGCACCTACTACAGTGACATGTCATTCTATTGCCTATCTGTAGAAGTATAAGCTTCAACTTCAATTTTAGCATTTATGTTAATGAGAGGGAGTCGCACTACGCCCGCTTCTTAGTTACTTTTCCGTTTTATCTTAATGAAGGCATTGAGAAAATCCCGGGTGTTCCGGGTTCCTGGAAAAATAGATGAGATGCATTTATTGTATTTGTCCCGATTGTTTAAAAGAGTCGTTCCTTAGAAAGCGTGAAACAAAATGAAACTCTAAATTTAACGAAATAATCCCGATTACTGAAGTTAAGTTATTTGGGTTTAACAAACAAACAAACTCACAAGCTATTGGACGGTAACCGATCACTTGCACTTGGGAACAATGGTAATAACAGGTGGTGCAGGTGAAGATAAGATAAATATTGAGTGACTCTCCTGGACATTATGGAGATCTATGTGAATCTGGTGAGATTACCTTTCACCAAAAGCAGGTAAGTGCAGTACTCATCCACCAATCACCTAGACGGTAGGTTGAATTTTGGATTGCACTGCAATTTTAACTGACTTTTATAAAAGTTTAGTCAGACGCATCTGTTTGTACATAAAATTCAGTGTTTATTTAAAGACATCTCTATTAAGATAGTTTTGGGTTTAAGAATAGAAGTTGGTAGATATACCAAACTTATTTAACTTTTGGTCCAAAACAAATTTAACTTTCTGAAAACAAAACTCTGAAATTGCCGACATATTTACAACGATTTAATTCTTCGAAATTTGCTTCCATATGCGCTGCGTTGAATTCAAAATTAGCTAGTAGTTTTTCCTACGTGCAAATTTAAGAGTAAAAGAATTTTGCCCAGACAATATAGAATGTTCAAAACTGCACACATTGCGCAAGGAAAGTTTAATTTATAAGCTTATTTTTATTTTGCCTTAAAAACCCGTAAAATATTAGTACATATTATGTAAAACAAACAAAAATCTAAATAACACCCTAATAGCTTTCATCGAAAATCCAAATTAAATTATAACCATAAAGGGCTTCGTACATTCTCTAGTCTACAACTTGCAACATGTCAGTATCGCCGTTGAGTAATGGACAGACCTCAGGTAGTGTTGATCACCTAGTATTTTGATCAACTAATACCTATTTAATAATTTAATTGTTTCAACCTCTTTAATCGAAAAAAATTAAATAATTATTTAAACGTAAATTAATTTAAACGATAAGTAGTTTATAGGAAGTACGAAGCTGAGTGTCAGTTCCATGTTGTCGCCTCGAGTGACGTGCAGGCGCGGTCGCAGCGTGAAGTTTATAGGAAGTACGAAGCTGAGTGTCAGTTCCATGTTGTCGCCTCGAGTGACGTGCAGGCGCGGTCGCAGCGTGAAGTTTATAGGAAGTACGAA
>DWPT01000615.1:0-22668 GCA_018251895.1 Agathymus mariae mariae
CAGTCGTAACGTGATTTATTTAGCTTCTACTTCTATGCGAAATTATCCGAAACTTTTTTATCGAATTCGGTTACGGTTACGGAGCTCCATAACATCTCTAGCGTAAAATGATAACATCGATAAAGAGCGTGTACATTACATTGATATAAATAAATTAACTAAATTAAGAAAGCAATGTTTAAACACAAGTATAGAATAGATGTAAGTAGACAGAATAATTATGGATTAGAATAATAGCACCAAATCGAATCGATACAAGTTAAAATGTCATGATTATTTAAATATAATATTAATATTAATTTTAGAAATTACCAACGTAGACTATAGAAGGCCTAATCTGACATTTGGCGTGATTACTAATCCTTACGGTAATTCGTTATGAAGCAGCGTTTTAGAGAATGTTCTAGACCTACGCAATAACGAAAAGACACGGGCCCTTGGGTCATCCTCAGTTTAATTTTATAAAACACTGCGGTGTGACCGGACTTCATTTGGGTTGAACAATTAATTAATGTGTATGTTATAGATAGCCTACATTTATTTGGGATACTGTGGCTCACAAAAGGTATAATATGTTTTGAAATAGGTGCCATGGTTTCGGTGTATTCATGACAAGGATGCCTGAAAATAACACCGTTGAAACCGGTTCCGCGCAGGTTTAAACTTACCTTGTAATTCCTATGTTGTTGTTTTAAAAGGAGTTTCTTTCGCCGCGTCTTCTCGTCAATGTTAAAGCATCTTTCGAAACGGTAGTGGAGCAAAAAATAACGTGCATAAGTGTATTTAAACAATACCTATGTGAATAATAATTTTGAATTTTCAAATTATCCCTTTATAAATATTCACGCCCTTCGCGTACACACATTCCTCACAAATTTGGCTCCTTTTTTATTATATTGTCAGATGTCCTCCACGTTGACTTTGTCCGCGTTCAAAAATTCATTATAATACATATATACTTGATATAAAGCGTATGTTTAACCGAAACGTATCATGTAACAAACTCACAAAATTCGAACTTTCTCTGTATAATAATATTAAATATTTGACTATGATGAATTAATAAAAGGAAGATTGCCGACATTATGTTATTATTGAGCAAGGACTACATTAAATTTGAAAGTTCAGATCGTAAAATAGTTTTATTGAAAACATGCGGCCCGCCCCGCCTTCGGTCGGGTTAAACGAATCATATATAAACCTGTCTTTCCGGAATAATGTATATTTAAAACGGTAATAAATGTTTTGATAAGAGATCCGTCTTTCTAGGGATTACTTTCGGCATATACACAAATTCACAACATCTCTATCTTTTTATATATATCTAACATTATTATATATTATTACAAAAAAATTGGTTGAATATTTTGTAATACTAAATAAAAGATAGGAACTGGAGAATGCGTATCAAATGCAGTGTAAGTTCCTGATAGATCGGTGAAGAAACGTATCTATGGATATCGATAGCGTTTACTGTTAGACATCGACTCATTAATCAGAATCGGAATGTGCCGTATATCTCTATTACAATGCGATGGAAATTGATCGATATGTGAGTCTCATTAATACACGAAATGGGCCAAGATGATTCGTTAGCGGTCCATCAGGTGTAAAGTATCGTATTGTGATAGTAACTGCGCACTCGTCGAGGTTAACGTCCTTTGGTTGTTAGGGTTGCCGAATGAAATAATGTTCGAATTTAGATTTTTAAATTAATTTAGTTATTGACAAACGTTACATTACAAGAACGATTTTTTATATATTTATTGTTTAACTGAGCTAAATCGTTTATATTAAAAAAAAACTAAATAAATAAATAAATGCTTAAACACTCACACCCCCATACTAGGATGTTCTATGTTACGGGTGGCATGGACACGCACAAATATGACATTACAAACACCCATGACCCGCGAACGAACATTTATATGTTACATAAATGTCTGCCCAGGCCGGGAAACGAACCCGGGACCCCTCTATAGGAAGGTAGGGTCACTACCAACTTTGCTATGGGGTTGTCATTTTTTTAAATACAATCTCTTTTGCCGTTCATTTCTGAGCTTAGTACTTTTGAATTATTACCTATTCATATAAAATATTAATAGATTTAAATACATTTTTTTCTATCATTTTGAGTTCCATTTCGCAAACTTAAGTCGTTAATGTATTTTTTATTATATATTAATGTATTTTGTATTATATCCTCTATCCAGTCCGTTTTAACAAGCGATGTGAGCTAGAAACTCCTAACACAAACAAATAGTTACAAACAAAAGTAAGGCACAGAAAATTAAGCAGGAATTAATAACATATTACTAGAAAATAATTACTATAAAAAACTCCAATCACTGCATAAGTAATTGCAAATTATCTAGTAATTAAGGCTACATCATTATTCTTTTACATTGATTGATATACCAACAAATAAACACTTACTCCGTACTCGATAAACGTGGGTGTGAAACTTTTCGTTAAAACTCTCAATAGTATAAGTTTAATAATTATTCTAAGAGATTATTATTATTGACTAACCAATATATCTTTTGTATAAATACATCGCTATTCAGTACGACTTTTTTGAAAGACACTCAACCTAAAATTGTTTGTTGCTCAGTTTATTTAACTCAAGCACAGCTCATTCCCACGGCGCGGCGCCTTAAGTTATATTCAAGTTGTTCAAACGGGAACAAATCACAAAAATATTATTCTTTGAAATTCATATTTGGAATATCATGAAGTGTGAGAAGTCTCAGGGTTTTTAGGGTTCGGTTCAGAAAGGAACGCAAAGAGTAAGTCTACATCGGACAGTCTCGTCTATAGAAAGCTGTATCTGTTAAGCTGTGATAGCCAGGCGATTGTAATTTGCTACATTTTTTATTACGGGGATATAATATCAGCCTATAAGATGTAACGGCGCCAGACACACAATCCGCTTATTAGAACAACGGCATACTAGAAAAACGAACTCGGTGTTAGTAACGAATATTTAGGTTAGAAAATATATTATATCATATAATAAAACTTCAACAAAACGAAAAAGATTGAGAACTGATGAACATATCAACATGGGTTTTGATCATTCCACGAGCAATCGCTTGAAGTTTTTTGGTTTCGTTATCATAAATTTTTTATTCATATTTCTGTTCTTAAAAGTATTTAATTCCAGCCAAAAAAAAACAAAAACCGCCTTGAAAAACATAAATTTTATTTAAATATTTTATTTAGATCTTAAACATCTCCAAGTTTATTAGTAATTGTTACCTTATTTCGTAATTGTTGTAATTATTAATTTATACCACATGTCATAGATTCTTATGAACTACGAATTTCACAAGTAGAAGACGATAGTTAAAAAAAATATTTCGCCACCTAAATGTATTCAATGCTTTTATTACTGTTAATGATTACGTATTTATTATATTTTTTATTGTAATTTGAACTGGCATGTCCTTTTTAAGTATTTATAACTGAGTTTTAATTAAGCGTAGGGAAGGTTTCGATGAGTAAATTGTAAAATAAAAAATTCACGCGAGACTCCCGAACTAAATGAAAGTCAAAAGTTCTTAAATCTTAAAAACAGATAGCGCTGTCAACTTATTTGTTATTTATGTAATGAATAGTATGGAAAAAAAATGTTAACATAGGGAATTCGTCCGTTCCGAGTCCGACTCGCGCTTGACTTCTTTTTTCGTGTATTATACAAAACGCAGTGTCATTCATAGCAAATAGAATTTCAAGCAAAAAAACTTGAAATGACAGTGTACGCTCGGTCGGCGAAATAAAATGAGATAAATCAAATTTGTTACTCGTCCGAAACCACCTTAATTAAAAGGTCGTTTACGATATCTCCGAGTAGTATAGGTAGTTGTTAAATTAGGCAGGAAAAGTATTCATATTTTTGTCGTACAGTATGTTCAATGTAATAAGGTTTCTGATTATGCCAATCATTTGATTCTGTGGCTTAGCGGTGTTTGTTATTGGTAAGATAACTATATTTATCGTCGCCACAGTTTTAACACAAACACATTTGAATGAGCAGCTGAAGTAAGTTACATGGAACTAGATGAAAAAAAAATATCGACATACCCAATGCTCAATTGAAGAATACGAAACAAAAAATCTTTAAAAATGTGCCCAACCACGTATTTTTTTCCATAACACGTAAAGTGACTACGTTTCTGAAAATCAATTAAAACGAATTAGTGGTAATTTTGATTGAAGATTAAACTCTATGTTTATAAAATCCATCGTTTCAGGCTACTGAACTTGAATTAAGTTTTTTTTATCATTCAGTTACATTTATACCTAATTATATTATAAAAACTTTATAATTAAAAAAATCATATGAAACCCGTGTTTTAAATCGACAAGAGAGTCCAATTTTAAGGCGCGTCAGTCAAGGGTTATTCAGTGTGTCAAACAAATTATTATATCCACAGATAATATTGATGGCTGTATTATTCAATTCCTCGGTATAATAATTCAAGCTCTTCAGATGGACAACCATGAGTACCTGTGTAATGTGTCCATTGAAAGAAAAAGAAATGTCGAGCCTCATGTAAAAGTATATTTTAATCTGTTACTTAATTAATTTACTAATACAGTTTATTGCTTAAATATATGTCTTGAGTAAGTACTTTTAGGTTTGTTAGATTTTTTAATGTATAAACAGAATTAGAAATCCAATCTTTTGCTCGCAACTGTCCTATAATAAGGTACCTTATCGGAATATTGGTAGAACAATCATTTTTACGTAATGACTTAACATTATGTTTTCTTCATAATAACAGACGGTAATAGAGATGACGAACCCTCTGATAGTGCTGCTACTACTATCCATAGTACGATAATACCTGATGTTCCATTGTACCACGTAGCGAGAATTCGGTAACGGACCAGGGAACCTTAAGTTCAAATGAATCGTAGACAGAAGGCGAGTATCTTAAGATATCTCACAGGGGTACAGAAGCTATTGACAAGTCAACAATGTTTACCAAGTAAACAAATTGTGTACTTATCTATGGACAGCGTTCGTTTGCTTTCAATACGCGCTTCCGTCAGGGACTTCACACAAATTGGTTTTTAACGCCCACGTCCAATTTGAACTCAGATCTCCAACGATTATCACGCGAGATTAAATTACTCTATGTAATCTCATGATTTGTAAGGGTATTTATGCAAAAAATAAACGAGAAAACAGGCCACCGGCAAGGGGCGTTCAACGGCCATGTAATCATCAAATCATTAAAACAAATCTTAACATCAGCTTAAACAGTCTCAGGGTCTGCACCGTGACGATCTCCGGTTCTGAATGAAACAGATGTCAATAACAGCGTATACGATGTAAACACTTTTATTTCTCATAAGTACCCGTTTCCATAATGGGAGTACTGTACGATTGTACTCGCAGATTGTTGCAAAGTCTACTTTGTATTGATATATTAATACTAACTTAATAGCAATGAATTTCCGTAAAGCAACGTCCGATACTGCAATTATAACATAATCAGAGGAGACTCCAGTTATTGTAGTCAGTTACACTTCAGTTAGCACACACACACACACACACACATCTAGATTTTCAAATGATGTACATATTACAAATGAATCGTCACTTGCTCTGTAAATAAAAACATCGTGAGGAAGTCTGCATACGTGAGAATTCTCATAATGTTTTCAAAGGTATATGAAATCTGCTAGTCTGCACTTGCCCAGCGTGGCGGATCGAAAGACACGACAGGCCTGAAGAACAGCGATGGACAAATAGTTCAGTGATGATAGTGATAAAGCCTTTACAATAATAATATAATCACAGAATCAAATATCAGTTTAATCTTTGAGATAGACACCCTAACTTTTTTCTTAGCTTTTGTGCTACAAAAGAAGACAATACAATAGTTAAATTATATCAAATAATTGGATTAAGTGACGACCAGAGAACTTATATATATTAGTTCCAAGAAGAAATATTTTGTTTTGACGAGTTAATAGCCGACAAACGAGCAGACGAGCCACCTGATGGTAAGTGGTCACCGTCGCCCATGGACATCAGCAAGACAATCACTGATGCGTTGTCGACCAGGAAATGAGAAGAAAGTAAGGGAGAATGTACCGGCCCTCAAGTCAAAATGTAAGACGAAGTGTAAGATATACAAAATTTACCTAGTAGGTATATATTTATTAAGTAAATACTTGTAATGCCAGAGTGACCAATGAAATAGACGAGTATATTTATTTTTAATATATGACCAATCATATAGACGGTTCGTTTAGTTCATCCCACTCCTCTCACAACTCAAAGAAACAAAAAATGGCCAAGTGCTTCGTCTGAGTACACGCACATTGAATGATTTCATGGTCGAAATGAGTAATTGGGGTTTTATTATTTGTAAAGCTTGTATTCCACAATGATATGAGACAATTATCTCATAACCTAAAATATTCCTTATAAAAAAAAGATATTTTTTTGAGTATTTGTCAAGATATTATTATTATTTTCGACGCAATAAACAAAGAGTATAAAGGGAGGAAGGAAATAATTTTATCGCATTTGAATTCGCATTCGCGTTAATGCGGGTATGTATATGGGAAATCCCCCAGTTATTCATTAGCATATTTACTAATTTATTAAGCAACGGACCATAGAACACCAGACGTACACCTTTCAAATTTCATCCATGTAGTGTCAAAACTCTCTGAGTAAGATTTGACACGCTATTCAATATTTGATGTGATTACACGACTTGTTAAAAGGTAGTAAAAAATATGTAATGGAAGATTAATTGTGTAAATTATTTATAAATAATAATAACAACATTATCTCGGAATAGAATCGCTGGTGCACTCGGCGAGTAAGGTTAATCTGGACTATGAGTTGTTTGTCGTATTATATTCCTAAAAAAAAAATACAAAATATATTTAGCAAACATGTAATTACCTGCACCTCAATCACGCTGGATAAATCCACGTACGCCACCGCCAGGGCTTTTGTTACACTGCACAATTTAATACTGAACTGAATTTAGCGGTTAATTGTTCATGCAGCTGTATTGCTTTCATAAGTAAACTTTACAGTGTAAATGGACTGTATTTTAGAATATCTCTCATTATTCATTGAATTTCTAATACCTATTCTTCTGTCGATGACTGATTTGTTATTAGAATTTTTTATTCCCCTGTATAAGATAACTATTTACCATTTGAAATTCGAATAATTTTTTGAACACAAAAACAGCTAATGTCTTTTTGACATGTTTCGATTATAACCGCAAAACATATTAAATTATAGATTAGATTAGGATATAGCTCGTTTCATTATTAATTATACGGTGTAGTGAAAGTCCTTAAAACGCAAACTTTATTCGAATACCTACAATTAAAGACCTTTAAATGGCTGACGATTCTCGCGATGAGTAAGTGATTGCTTTTTAAATTGCCTTTCTTCAACTCGGCATGTGTCGAAAGACTATGGACTACCGAATTTCTTTACGTTATTAAAAATTACCGACCATTGCAACCGAATGTTTTAATTTACATAATCGTTCATCTATGCAGCGTTACGCTTTTCGATTTTAATTAAGATAGATTTAAACTCAACATTATTCATTATCGATAGAAGTCATTAAAGATCGATGCGCGTCACTAATTATTGGTGTTTTATGCAAATAAAGTCGTAAAATGTAATAAAAATCAACAGAAAAGTATATTATTTTTGTTTAATAATAAAGTGGAAAAGTTGATAGATAGAGTTAAATGATGTTAGTTTAGTGAGAGTAACGGAATGTTTGACGTAGATTAAAAATGTTTTTTGTAATTGGAACAATCATTCTGGTTAAGTGACCGGAATACAGAATATTGTAAACGGCAGTTAAACCTATCAATTGATATTTTTAATATATTTAAATAGTATTGGATCAATTGTTTTTCAAAACAAAAATAAAAAAAATAATAATACTTTGATTCAGGTAATAGATATTGAAACTATTAAATACTTAAATATAATAAATTCAGTTTATGGAACAGAAAATATAAACGCGTTATGTTTGGACTTTTTTAAAGTGAAATAAAAAAAAAACTGACAAATAATTAAAATAAAAAAACAAAAGTTCATTACAGCAGCCTTGGTATGTAAATTGGAAGCCCAACGGATTATAAACAACTAATCACAAAAAAATCACAATGTCAATGTTATCACGTGTAATGTTTACGACTTTACGTGTTTACGATTTACGATCGCACGCGTGGCGCGCTCGCGGTCGACTGCCGGAGGGCGGCGCTCCGCCCCCGGGGTGAGTGGCACCTACTGCTTGTTCTCGAACTTAATTCGACACGGTTTCTATTAGTTGCTATATCCTCCTTACTCTGTTATCATTAAATATTACAATACTTTAATGTTACTATATTTTCAATAAAGTTAAATAACAATCACTTGAATATAGTTAATTTATATATTAGTAATTATTACTTAATTCAAAATTATGTTAGTAGTAATGATTTTATTTGATTAACGACCCTCTTTTCTAGTATTTGAGAATACTTGGCATGCAATAAATGGAGAAATATTGCTGACTTTAATTTGTATACAGAATATGGAAGACGTAAGACACAAAAACAAATTGAGTAATCTCGAGACAAACACGATTCGCAATAGAGGTAAACTTTCAACAGTTGCAAGTATTACAAGTTTACGCGTAGGAAAGTGACGTGACGCGCTCGCAGACGACTGCCGGAGGGCGGCTTCAACAGTACCCGCTTAGGTCACCAGCGGTACTAGAGTAATTCGATTATGTTCCAACACTATAACCGTTTCAACATTACCAGAGTTCATCTAGTGTTCGAAATTCGTATATAAACTTTAAGTAACGTTCTGTTATCGATTTTTTTTTATTATTATTAACAGCAAAGTTTCAATAGCTACTAAAAAACAAAAAAGAGCCGGTTGTCAAACAGAAAAGAAAAATTTATTGAACTGTTATGCCCATGCCATATATGTTATTAGATAAAACAAATAGAAATAGAGTATAGCTTCTTGGATAGGGTAAAGATACAGTGCAGGGACACTTTTCTGTTTCTTCTTTTGTGTGTTCTTGTCGTGTTTTAGCTACCGTCGTATCGATAATAACTTACTAGACATATTACTGTGTTATGTGGATTCACAGCATTCAAATCATTAATTTAAAATACAATGTGTTTTGAAATTGAAACTTATTACAGTGTACTTAATAGTTTTTACAGTTGGCTTTTTATCCCTAGAGTGTTTAACGAGCTAACAGCTTACTAGATGGTAAGCGATCACCGTCGTCGATGCAGATTCTTAACACCAAAGAAGTAAACGGGGATCATCTAATGAACTGGCTTGTCGTCCCTACAATTAAAACACATCAAAAACATTTCTCGGTTAATTTTTGATAGATAGTAGATGGATAAGTAGATGGAAAAAGTGCATAGGCACTGTCATAATCAGACTATAGTCACAGAGCCCGGTGAGGTCGCACTGGAGGGACCTGTGTGTGCCTCTTTCGACGGTTAGTAGGTTTCACCAACAGCGGAAGTGGATACAGATATAGATACAGAGCCCAGCGACATGCTTAAGCTGGAGGACCTGATGATTTGTAGCTAGCATAATCAAAGGTGGTTGATCTGGACTCCAAGTTGGATGTAGGTATAAAAGACGTCTAGTGATTTCCATTCGAGACATCGTAGTTAAGCGTTTTGCGTGACCCCCACCTCGGGGCGCGTCGATTAATTAACAGTAGGCTGGTAGCGCACCGTTCCGATTGGCGATCAGTCAAGTGTGTTCGGGGCTTTATATGCTTTAGCAAGTTACTCAGTTCACTGAGCATCAAAATTACTAATCAATTAAGTTATGGGATTATTAGTCGTTGAACACAATCTTCACTTTTCGATCTCATGACCGATTTTAGAAAGCTATCGATTTTTTTTTATAAATAAATAAAGGGACGATTGGCGACTTTTCTTTTTTTTTGTTAATCAATTATTAGAAGGAGACGAAAAGCAGCAGATCAGAATTTTACAGTACTATTGTTATATACTAAGTCGCCTTCGACTTAGTTCGGGTTGAACAATTAATTATATATACATGATTATTCATATTTTTATGCTTTTGCCTTCATTAGTCATCATTAGGTTAACGGATGTTTTGTATAGCCTATCATTAGCGTAATCACGTGTTCTCGCTACATACCGATTGTCATTAAGATCGGTGAAGTGGTGTTTGAGTTATCTCGATATATATTTTCGAATGTTCCAATGTCAGGCGAAACAAAAATACATTTAAAATTCATGTTGACTTTCGCAGTGCATATTTAAGCCGATAAAAATGCGAATTAAGTTATGTTTATTTAACAGTATCGAATATGGTATTTAGGTAGTTCAAGTATTTTAAATTATTATGCTCACCGAAGATTCCCGTCTAACTCCTGTGTAACGATACCAACTGACAGCTAATTATGTTCACCGAAACGGAGCGTTCGTGCTTTGCCACTAGTGGTCAGTCATTACTCCAGGTTGTGATCAAGCTGTTTAACTCAATCGATCACCGCTGACAGCATCCCTTATGCTCTCAAGTGACGGAATAACGTTTCGTCGCGTTCGCCAGCGGTGTCGGAATATGTGACGAACTTAAAACACTAATTTGACTTACATGTAAGTAAGTATACAGACTAGAATGGACCTAATTTTTCAAATTATGCGTGTTGTAGAAAGTACTTCGAGGTTAGTAAATGTCGTTATCTTGAAGTTATAACAGTTCTCTATGTTAAAATTCGTTTAGCACATGTTATATATATTCTCCGAGATGTGCAGTTCACGTGTGTAGATTTAAGGCGTCAATATATTTTATTTTAGGAGTCCCAAGTCCAGCAATGGGACTATTATGAGTTGTGATAATGACGATTTGGTAATTTCAAATTTGTTATACATTTTCTTGGGTTAATCTATTAAATAACAGTACCTGTTTCGATTAAAATGTATAATGGCTGCGATTTTGTCTGTTTATCACTTTAAATTGTTAAAAAATATTTTTTTACATGGCAACACTGACTGTAATTCAATGTGTGACCGAGTAGTGAATACCCTCGTAATTTATTCAGTTATGTATAATATCCGTTATTGGGACACCCTCCTGGGTGTAGCAGCAGGGCACAGCCTCAGGGCATAGGGGTTGCAAATTTTGTATATGTGTTGGTATATATAGGCATAAGGAAATACGTCTTAGATCAATAGAATTATTTTTTATTACTTAACATTACGTTACATAAATTTACAAGGAATTTTGCCACCATATTGCTTTGTTTTATTCAGATTCCCTCAGTAGCATAAGTGCAAAAAAATTTAGATATCCAATTATCTTCAGCAATTCTTGTTTTAGTCGCATACGATAATGTAAAATAGTTTCATTAAACATCTAGGTAATTTATAAACTTTATTCAATTATAGCAAGGTAGGTTTGTATAATAGAAAATAAATATCATAAGCAAAATTACTAATACAATTCACTAACAAAATGAATACAAAGAATTGTAAGCACCGACTTATTAATAAGCATAATAAAACTAGCAAATGAATAGAAAAATAAAAATGTATTGTAGCAGAAGCACTTCTTTTTGAATAAAGAACGCGCGCCAATTGGTCCTATCGCCTCGGGCTAGATGGCGGGGTGCCGAATGTTGCCAGCCTCGTCCGGAAATATGAATTGAATTGTCTAATGACGTTCACGAATTAGTTCTGTTATTTACACATCTATAGACTAAAAATACTAATGTTTAATGCTTTTGTTACGGAAAAAATCGTTTCGACTAACTAACGCTTTCTGAATTATTTTTAAAGAAAGGTTATCGTAGTACTTTATCTTTTGTATTTGTATCCAATGTACTTTTAATACCGTAAAATCTCATCACAATAATGAGAAAGCAATATAATAATTGAACCTGTGAAAGATTGTATTTTCTCTTTAATAATTTTAATTTTACGAAATCTTTTTCAGAAATGGAAAGTGTGTGAGATAGTAAGTTTAAGTGTACGAGGAATGAATTGTATACATTATAAAAGTAGCAACGTGTCTGTTCTCTGAGGTTGACGGGATCATGTTATATTTTTAATAGATTATATGAAAAAGACCGCCTTGTTGGCAGCATTGCGGAAGACAGTTTACTTTTTTATCTGTATAAGATAAATACTTAATTTGAAATATCTTAAAAAACACATCTCTTATTGAGTTGAAAGATTCAATTATACGTGCATTTATATAGTCATGAAACAGTTACAGCCTGAATCAAGTTTGAGTGGTCTTAACTTAACCTAAAACATCATAAATACGTGTTATTAATAGTCTAGTAGAGCGAACGTCGCGTCTAAATCTCACACTAAGAGCCATGTATGACTTCCGCATGTACCTCATAATTTTGTATAGTTATATGCGTACTGGAAATTAATTATCATTTGATTTAGTGAGGCAAAAATGTCCAAGAAGGCCCTAAGGAATAAATTAATATTCTGCCTCTCTCTTCCAAAAATGAAATTAAGGAACTCTCTGAAATTTCAGATCAGAGATGTCAGATTGTCAGATCAGAACCCAGCAGTAGAACTGTTGGACTGTGAGTCATTATTCATGACTATAGATTCAAACAAATATAAAATGTTTATTAACAGGGTTTTCACTATTCATTCTAAGACGCGGATCTTCGGATTTCTAATGAATGATATTACAATCAAACCTCCTTTCAAAGGCCAACGAAACAAGCAGTAAATATTAATAATTTATAATATGTAATACGCACAATAGACAAAGAGATACATATTGTTATTGATGTCTGGCGCACAATGGACGGAGGTAGCGCAGGTCCGGAGGTCATTGGGAGAGTCGTGAGTACTCACCTACACACCGTCTTTGAATCAAAGTGAAATACAAACAGTCCCATTTGTACTGAAAGTGATTCATTCAAATGTAAATTCGGATGAGAAGTTATTGGTTAAAACTTGCGGCGTGTCTGAACTGAACAAAATTCAAATATAGATAATCGCATTGCGGGGGGTGATTCTGTGAGCTTTATCGTCAGCTAACGTCAGTCTGAAAACATACGATTCTGTCAAGACATCACTAAGTCCGGTTGCCCTGATCCAGTTGCTTCCCACTCTGCACAGATTGTAGAGGTACCTTTTTTGACCAGGGGAAATCCGTCATGGATACGCGGACGCTCGGGGTAGCTGCCCGAGTTATATCGAACTCCTGCCGACTAAAACTGAGTGTTTCTTACTGCACCATTGGGCGAGAACGCACCCTAGTAGAAGTTTGCCAAAACGTGCCTTTAGATATTGCTCGTCAGTTTTGCAATAATATATCTATGGTTGCATTGAAATGGGTACACAACTCAGACTTCATAAACAACCAGAACCCGAGACCAAACCTTTATCTCTCAGAAGCCTCACCTATCGGAAGGCGCTTTACTGTCGACCGTTTCGACCATCGACCTTGTGAAATAACAGAATAGCTACTGGAGGCAATCTAATCACCAATGATTTCTTAACAATTCTTTTTGTAAGCACGTTGACAGGTATATAAAAGGGATTTTGTAATCTTATGACTTCACGTCTGATTTAGCTGTGTATTAATTACGAACCTATCAAACTTTTAACTTTAGTGCATGCACCATACAGAATAAAATAAAGTCAATATCTATATGTTTTAACGCGATAATCTTAAAAGTACTGCGCGGATTTTCATTTGGTTTCTACCAATAGGTATCTATATCGTTATTGTATAGTAACTTACGAAGTAGGTTTCAGTACGGTATAAACATGATTTATAACAACCTGTAACGATTGTGATAGATGCGATTGCTATTTGTACGATAAATAATATTTTTTCCACAGCAAAGGAGCGAACAAAGAGCGAAAGAAGCGAGAATTACTTGTTGTAAAATAATTTTTTTTTTTTTTTGACAAAATTGATGCAAGATTGGGATTTTGCAGTGTCAAAATGCATATGCAGCAGTTGAATGCTTTTAGTAGATTGCACTAATCCGTCTGAGACTCGTGCTGCTGCGCACGCGCACGCACGAAGTAGGCAACGTCTATACCTTGTACACTGCATTTGTTGTCATTCGGTAAATTTCGGAGACATTCGCACCTTTTTTTATACTAAATATTATCAATTACAAATCTCATCCGGTCCTTGTTGAAAAAGCTAATAACTAAGGCAATCTTCATTTAACTTATTTATTGTTATGTTTCTTAAAATCAGACGAGATAGGATAACGTTAAGATTGGTCTGTAGTACACAAGCGCCTGGATAATATCTATTAAAAAATGAGTATGTTCGTTAGTCTTCTGCTTTTGAAAATTCGGGTTTTCTTCTGGCGTGAGGTTAGTTCAAACGCTAAATCCAGCGTCTAGCGTTTTACAGAATAAAGCGCCAAAAACACTTCGTGTAGCAATGTAAGTACGTCCATGGTAGGAAACTGTTACCAAAATAACAATAGAAATCATTTTCATTTAATGACGAACGTGATTTAAATTAATGCGTTTTTTTATAAAATGAATATAATTCTTTAAAATAATATAAATACTGCAACTGCAAGTAAGTGGTTTTTAAGGGTCACAAGACAACTGAGTGACCTCTGACCAAGCAACTATTCTTGAAAAGTTTAACTAAGTTAGAGCACCGTATTATCTGGAGATAAGGTTCAAAATGTAATCTATTCAGAGTTCGCGATGTCCGAAACAGCTGAGCACAATGGGCGGCCGTGCAGAATCAATCACAGTTCCGGGAACTTAACGGACAGCCGCGACCCGAAGCGGCTTCGGACTTTCTTTATTGCATGCCTTTTTTGAAATTTTTATAATTAACTCCCTTTTTGCGGCAAGTGGATTATTTCATACGACGTCCGGGCCGCGCCGCTGCACCGTTGGAGAAATCTTATGCCGGAACACATTCCACACGCTCGAGAACACTTGCAGAATGTTTTAATAAAAATATGATAATGTACCAATATTTCTATGTAACTCGTAATCGTGTATTCATGTCGGATAAATTAGTAAGCGACAAATAAGCGTTACATTTAATTATTTTAATATAATGACGTATCTACAAACTAATATATATGGTGATATATATGGTGACATGCAACATTTATTTTTCACAATATTACAACTGTCTGTTATATTATGGATCAATTAAATAAATAAATGTTGCAACGTATAAAATATTTGGCATGTAAACTTCCTCTTTCATCTTTGATTTCATCATAACCATCCACACAATCTGTATCTCATAGAATAAAGAAGAGGCTACGGCAGGCAGTCGCTCCTGGTAGTGACCATCGATGCCCATAGAAGTCCGTAACATCAAAACAACAAACACGCTGTCAGCCAAAAACAAGCGGGAATTCCGCTTGTTACTGGCTGATTGACATTTCACGGTGATAATTAATGCGTAATCAACCAGGCGAATAAAACCTGGCCACCGTGCTCGTGTACCGTCGGAATCAAACTGGATGGTACAGACACGGTGATCGCTTATATATGGGGGATCGTTAGACCGCGTTAGCGTATGCTCGGTCGTTGTGCAGTTGGGGGCGTCACGAATAGGGGAAGCCGACAGGGAGAAGGTGGCGTTGAATTATTTTGTCTTTACTTATCTATGTGTAAAATAGTTGTGACACACATTTTTCAAACCGATATCGATTTGTTTTTATGATTTTAAAGACTATCCAAAAAGCAGACAGTCCACCTGATGTTAAGCAGTCATCGTTGCCTATGGACATGTGCTACCCGTGAGGAGAGACCTCTTTACGGCTTTTTGACTGCGAAGTTAATTGATACTAATTTTGTTTCTTTACGGTTACAAGGTATTCGCTGATAGTAACAATAACTTACTTGCCATTGTCACCATACACTTATCTTTGAACGCGATAGTCACAAAAACGGTTGAAACAATTTTCATGGTGTTTCATGGTAAGACATTCACGAACCTTTAGTTGTATGGCTAAATGAAAACTTTCTTAAACGCCTGATATATTTTTTTTTCTTACATGTAATAAATATTATCGGTATGGTTGTTTTTTAAGAACGTAAAGATCAGGCTGTCGAAGCCAAACGAACGCGAGCTACAATAAAATATACATATAACAATTTGTTTGCGAGTGTCACATTTATTATTATATTCAAATAAAACGCATGAATAATCTCGTGGCCCAATCACAGCCCAATAAACGCTTTGATAAATGGTCGATAACACAGTCCTTGCTACGGCTATCTTGCTTTAAAAACTAAAGCCATAAAGCTTATTATAATTTTAAAATTGTTAAAACGACCGCAAGCATCGCTTGTACGAGTATTGAGTAACGTTAACAAGCAAACTGATTTTGGAGCAACTTTCTATATACAAACAAGAACAATTTATAAGTATCTTTGAGCAACCAAAGTAGAATCACGGTCTACTTACTCTTTCATATAGTCGGTCAATGGAGCTGTTCGACAGGTTAATTGGGTGAGGCGTGCGGGGTGATACAAGTTCCCGAATCTCTATAAGCGATTGGGGAAGAATGTCGAGGGCATTGTAAAATTATCTACGCCATGCAAATTGTAATTATTGATTTTGTTATAGTTTTATTTTGTTTCGACAACCCTGCAGTAATGACGTAGCGTCTAGACGGTGTCGATTTTTCTCCGATGTGAGAGATAATGGACTACTGCAAGTTTTTACACTGTGGTATGGGCCATCAGACAAAACTGATGTATGGTACTCCTAGTTTGCACACATTAGCAATAAGAGGTATATTTCCTTGAATTCTTTAGCAATGTTATTTGCGGTATAGTGAAACTTCATTATATGCCGCAAACGTGATGTAATACTTGTAAAAACACTTCAGTTTGAGATCTGTAGCGATCTGTTTACAAGGTTAATTTGTATATCATAAAATTGCATTAACTACGCATGTAGCATTAAATATGTATTTATTTTAAAATTTAATTATTTATTAATGCATTTCTTGTGTAATAACTTGAATTGAACGTTGGGCAGACTACGTATGGTAGCATATCAGAAAAGTTATTGCAATAAATAATAATGTTTTAATTTTTTGAATAAAATGCGCCGTCTTAACTGAAATGAGCTTATATACATTGATTTATTATAGTCATATGAAGGAAATTTGTTTGCAAGGCGAGTTAAAATCGAGACCAACTTATTGGTCATTTGTTAACAGTGCACAATATTTCCAAATTTTTCAGAATCTTGCATCAGATGTTTACTAACTTGTAATGGAAATTACCGTTCTTAGCCTTTACACTACCTAATTAATTTACACTAATATTACCTTTAAACTATGTATGAGGTAATTCAAAAACACCTTGCTTAAGTAGAAGTATTAAAAAATGAAGTTACTCACAAATATCTTCTAAACTAATAATAAAACGAACAAGGAGTTTTCCCTTTTTTTTTTCAATTTACGTTAATCAGTTTGTCTGTCTAGCCGTTGTTTGTTATACCGCAGAAACCACTTGATATGTATTTTTCCCAAACGTTGAGCCAATACGGTTATATACTGCAAATTCTGCCAGTACTGGCATTTTATTATATAGGCTTGAACTAATAAATTATGAAAATTAAAAAAAATATGTAAAATCGGTAGGAGAGCTCCCTTCTACCTTACACTTTTAGTTGTAAACGAAAGTTCTCATAAATTCTAAGTCATTCAGTTTTAATTAATTAATCCAAATCTATCTCGAAGGAAATAAAATTGTGTTTCTCTGTCATGTATAATAAAATGCCGACTGTGACACCGCAAAATTAATGTAACTTTAATAAAATAATATGTTTGCGCTGTTAAGCTCTATCTTGATTCGCGACCAGGAGGAATTGGCAACGAATGGTGCAATCAAGTGAGCTGATGACTTAGGGCTGTCACCTTTCTGTTGTAATTTATAATACAAAAATAGTTTCACAACCCTGAGCCGGCTGAGTATACAGCTTCGCAAATTCAAAATGATTTAGCTATTTAGTCAACACGCTTACAGGCGTATTTTTTATTTTTATTACCGTTGAGGAAAATGATTTATTATTGAGGCGGAGAAACGGCTAAGGAAGCTCCTCAGCACAACTGTTAAATTACAGAGAAAATTTAAACCTATTAATTACAGAGAAAATTTAAACCTGGCCAGGACCAGATACGACGCCACTATCCCCAGGTGAACCTGTAAAGTACTTATCCTTCATACGAGTAAATTGAAGAACATTTATCTGAATTGAAACAACCTTTATGAAAACTTACAGCCCTACGGTGTTCATTAATCTTAAGCGATCAACTGAGAAATTTTCATATAACACTTCCATCAATATTTTTGACATTTCCGGTAAATAAAAAAATGGCATACAAAATTTGTCCTGACAAATACGAACACAACACAATAAAACCAGCCAAATCTTTAAACCCGTTCTCAAATGACGATCTTACATACATGCGGCATACGATTTTTATTTACATAGGTAGATGATATAGACTTTTCTGGCAACCCTAGCACGTCTTAACAAAACGAGCCATTGTGTGTTCTACTGTGTGTTCGATGTCACGACAGATGATTGTCACGTTATGCAACACCACGCCGCAAGAAGTCGGATCAATTGAAAACTGGAACGCCAAAGGTCTCGAGATTTCACAATTTTATCAATGATAGGGATAGTTGAGTATTTTATCTTCACTATACAGCATAAAACTGTTAATGTTTGTGCGAACGCGATAATATCAAAAAATATAATACTAATTTGAATACATACTAATACTGGATTTAGCCCATAAAAGAAGTTTTTTTATCGGTTAGATTAATGTAAAAAAACAAGTTCCTGGTAAAAACAATTCGGATGCGCTTATCATTTATGAATGTAAACACTATGCTTCCGGAAGCGAAGCGACAGTTATTATTAGAGTTATTATGAGAGTTAGTATTATTTGTCGGAGACCATCATAAGTACGGTGGCCAAATGAAGCGCGGCACGTGACCCGAGTGATGGCAGCACCGTCGCTATGAATCACCGAAGCCTAGCTAAGGGACAGGCGCTAGGGCAGGCCTCCGTTGTGTTTCAACTGCGCCGGAGACAAGTGCATTCCTGCTGTGCTGATTAGACATTTCGTTTAAAATTATTGTTAAAACAGAGAATTCTTGTGGAAACGTTTGACTGTCTGAATTATCCGCCGCGATCTTGTCTGACCGCTGCGCCAGCAAGACAGTCCAATATCTGTCATATTTACGTGATAGTTTATATTCTTACATTATATATATATTGTCGACACTATGATTAGTACCTAAGATAGGAACCGATAGATACCGATGTATGCAAATTATAAAATATTACAACAATGTCTGTCAGGTCTGTACATTTTTTTATGTCAAACTATATGGAAATTATAAAGAAAAAGCGCAAATTTTAGTCTTTGTGGGTATGTCGAGAGTAATCATCGGACACATAGCACCTATTTGAAAAATTATTTTACTCTTTGAAACGCACATTATTGACATAGACTTGTGTATAATATGACAATATATATAATTGTTAGACACGAACGAAGTCGGGACAGGACGCTAGTGGTCGATAACGAAACAGACTACAGACAGCAGCCGTGTTGGTAGGCGGTCACCTTCGATTATGGACATAGTAGCATAAAGTATGACGCCGACGCGTCGTCGACCAAGAATCACGTTAAAAATATTTCAGATCGATACTACAAAGAAGAAGGCAGCTGGCTAGACAGGTAAAAAGCATTCCATCACACAGTGGGTGGTACAGGACTCTTCAATGTCAAACAGAAGGGATAAGGCATGTATCTCGTCCGTTGTTCAGTAGAGCGCACCACGAGCAGGGGAGATGGATGGAGTGAAGTGAAACCACGCGTCCGCGTTATTTAGACTTCAATTTCTGCAAGAAAACACTACCAAAGTTATCTTTCCGCTGCGTATACTGGTTGAGACCAGTACAGTGAACACTAACTCAGACGTGATCCGCTCATTATCGGCAGTTAACCTTCAGTACTTTTTCGCGTTTTTTTTATCAACCTTTTTGCTGTCTTTGTCTTTTGTCTGAACCAAATGGTATTTAATGACCTTGATTTTTTCGTTACTTGACCGACGATGCGTCGGTGATACCTTTGGTCTTGCTGATGTCCATGGGCGACGATGACCGCTTATGATTGGTGGCTTGTCTGCTCGTTTGTCGGCTATTATAAAGTTATAAATAATGTATATATTTGCAATGCAGATTTATTTGGGATGAGTTACTGCCTACACTCGCACGTATACCAGCGGGGCCAGCTGCTACTGTATACCATTTCTCAATAGGTACTACTATTATTTCTAGATCACGACGCGAATGCAACTCGAAACATCTAGTAGTAAGGTCGATTAATTTTCTGAACGTTTCAAACTTTTTTGACTGTTTAGTTTCTGTTAGAAATAAATTATAATTTCTAAAATGGTTTAGATATTATATAGTTGTATTATAATACAATAAGATAACAGTTTTGAATGAATATTATAACTTGATAAATATTTATTAACCTCTTGATAATTATTTTATCAATAAATCAACTCTAAACGTTAAATGTTTTAAGCAGCGAGAATTTTCAGTTATTTTATTTACATAAGTCACAAAATAAGAGTTTTTTGTATTATGAATCTATAAGTGATGTTGTGGCGAGATGTGATAATTAGCCATTGTGAATCACTAACAGAAATAATTAGGAATCGGACAAAAATGGATGATGGCTGATAGATGGATGGACTACTCTATATTTACTATCGAGTTATAACATTTTATTAGTAAAATTGTTACGTGACCATCATCCAAGACAGAACGGGTGACGCCAATAGCCATCAAGTAAGCCCTGTGTTGAACCTAGTCTTAGGAAGTTACAATAAAGAATTAAAAAAAATACTAACAAGTAAAAACTGCTTAAACTCGATAGGCTATCGAGTTTCATATGAGAACAACTAGTAATTAAACATACATTTTAATAGACCATCGGTCGAATAACAATAATATATGGCCGACTCATTCCGAACGCATTTCTATTGTATTTTTTACACATAGACACCTACTTGATAAATAGCATAGCTGTATCTCATCAGGTAGGTTTCCGTTACAAAAGAATTCACTCGAGAAGTTTACAAAACTTTTGAATAACTAGTTACGACACGCGGTAAGCTATTACTGTATACTTATTCGAAGTGTTGGCTAATGTAGAAACGCAGTCGGTTCGACGCTACGACAATAATTTATTTCAATCAATGTAAATAGTTGCGACTTTTGTTTGGAGAATAAATACTACGTTGAACGGTGGATATTGTTATACGGTGGTATCGCCAGCTATGTGATTATGTTCGCGGCCGTGTTCGATTGATCTTGTCGGAGCTAGTATATATGCAAGCTTTGTAAAAACTTCCATAGCGTGAGTTTTGCACACATTCGACGTGTACTTCAATATGACATTCTAGCGGAAAGTTGCCACAATCTCAATGACAGCTATCTTTAGTTTTTGTTTTTCTAATATTTTCCGCTGTACTGTGAAGAAATTGAGTCAAAATAAATACTCTAGTTTTTATTTGACTTTTACCGTATTCAAAAATGATCACAACATACTCATTAAATAAAATATAGGTACGTCGATTTGGTTACTTTT
Source organism: Agathymus mariae mariae (assembly GCA_018251895.1). Taxonomy (NCBI): domain Eukaryota; kingdom Metazoa; phylum Arthropoda; class Insecta; order Lepidoptera; family Hesperiidae; genus Agathymus; species Agathymus mariae. The sequence continues at coordinate 21,690 of DWPT01000615.1, forward strand.
AAAAAAATTTAAAAACCACTGTACGGTTTTTCATGCTGTTTCCACTAATACGAGTAGGTCACAGTAAGAGCTATTCGCGAGGAAAATTTCAGCGTATCGGTTAAGCATGAAAAGTTTATGTTACGCCTGGTAAAAACCAGTAATATCTATGGGTGCGTGTACAGTTTGTGAGTTTACGGGTCACGTATATCAAAGCGGGGGCGGTGCGGCGTGGTTATATTTAAATTAATTATGAAATAAAATAAATATATATGTAAATATTCAATATCTTGTAAACCTACATAAAACATCCATTAGGGACTGGAAACGTTTCAATGCGTGTGGGTTTATTTATGACGTTGACTTACGTTTATGATAGATTATTGGCTGTATAAAAGCACTTTTTCTGCGAGGTGTTAAAAACATATATAAATTCAGAATTACTTGTTTCATTGTAACCACATGAGTGGCTATTTCTTTTTTTATTATTATTCAAGTGGAACTGTCGCTGAGCGACCACACCGTTCCACGTTATACCACGTTCCACGTTTGGACGTTATAGTCCACATATTAACTTAACATGTAACAATAATTAATATAAAAACATAATGAGAAGTTTTATTTCTTCGATAGAAAAATACTAAAATACTAAGCAGTAACCCAACTCCGCTCCCTTTGGAAATATAACCAGCAAGTTTACGAAGAGCGCCGTATACTGGAACGTAAGGCAGAAATTGAACTTACAATGTAATGTATTTTGCTTCATTTAATCATAAGAGTGGTTGAAACACTGACTAATGGTATTAATAATGGTATTGTTCAGATTAATTCTTTCTTTTCTTTCTTATCTTCTCATTTCCTGGCCGACAACGCATCAGTGGTACGTTTGGTCTTGCCGATGTCCATGGGCGACGGTGACCACTTACCATCGGGTGGCTCGTCTGCTCGTTTGTCGGCTATTAACATAAAAAAAAAAAAAAAAATTAATGCAGAATAATTT